>BGPR01011353.1:0-44342 GCA_013235015.1 Araneus ventricosus
TATATATATATATATAGAATTATTATAAAACTGTGGAACTGGTTTATTAGAATGTGTTTACAAATCGAAATTTTCTTTGGGATTTCTTTTTAACATAATGGTAAAATATCGTCTAGACCTCGCATATGATTTGTTATCTTTTAAAATTCGATAAGAAAAAATTAAAACATTTTCATTTTTAAATTAGTTTTCTATTCAAATAAACATTATTTTTAACATGGACTCAACCGTGTTTGTTTTATTTCATGCACCAATTTATTCATTATAAAAAGCAAATAAAAATCCTCACTTGTTTTAACAAAATATTTTGAGTATGCTAGATGCGGTTTCTACTCTATAATTATAAATTTTATTAAGCAATTGTATTCAAAATGCTCACTACGTTTTTTTATTTCAATTATTTACTTAAATAGAAAAATAAATCTTGAATGTGCCCTTAAACATTTTTATAAGGAACCATAATTATTTCACAAGATGATAGTTTTCACATGTCCCAAGGATTGCCAAACAAAAATAACAATGTTATACATTTTATACCAATCGGATGAAATTTTACAAATGTGTTGCTAGAAAGTTTTCGTTCATTTAAATCATAATTAAAAAAGTTCCGAAATTCACATTAAAATTCTGCTATACGTAAGTCAGTACAATCTTTCGATAGTATTATATCCATGCATTTCATAATGGCACAGTATAATCGCAAACGGTAATTTTTAGGATTTCGCTTCGAGAATTCGGAGATCCTATGCGATGAGCTTCCATTTTCTCTGTCTATTATGGTGTATCGAACCCGAGAGTGAAAATTCCGTTTCTTTTTCTTTGTAGGCACACCATATCGTATCGGACAATTAAAAAAAATCTATTTTTAAACTTTCAGCGTCGAGCATTTTAACTTGCACCTTTCGATAATTTATCCGGATGAAATAAAAACGCCGTTTTAGTACCAGCCTGGATAGAACTATCCAAGCTTTATACATATAAAAAAAATTGAAAGGCAGTGAGCGTAATTATCATCACAAAAAAAAAGTTTATAAAGAGAAAGTTTGTACTATTATAGTGGTAGATCTTTTATGAACCTCTAAATGTTTCGTTTTATTTATGCTTTTTTAGTGTATAAAATATTTTTCTAAAATGAATATTATGTGAATAAATTTAAGTCAAATTCAAGCAAAATTTACTAAATTATTTCGTAAGAAAGTTATTATTCTTTCTCTCAGATCACACTCATACTGGCATTAACTTTTAACGCTCTTTTCAACTGACGAATGTTCATGCATTGCACTGTAGTTTAATTTTTTCTGAAACACAATTTTCTAGCATGACATTCTACACTTTAGGAAAGAAAAATGCCGGAATTTTAGAAAAATCATCATATTAATAAAGTATCCTTAAATGGAGAGGCAGGAAAGCAATTTCGTTTTGTTTTAATTAATTTATTATTATTTAAATCTTTATCTGAAATATTTAAATCTAAATTGACTAACCAATTCTTGGATTCATATGCACCTTATATGAGCTATAATCCTGAGTTCGGACCACTCGTTTAATTGTGGCTAATGAATATCAAGAGTTAAGGAATCTTCTATGAGACATTTAAGAGTTTAATTGGAAATCGAAGTTGTTTTCATCCATGTAAGCACCACGTCAATATTTGCCTCAAACTTCTTAGTGATTTTTGAAACAAACTATTATACATGTAGAAGTATGTAACATATTTTGAAACAGCAAAGTAAACCCAGAAATGGATATTTCAAAGGGTAGGGGATGCTTTTATAAATTGTCAATATCGATTTGGATTTGGATCAGCATGTGTTGCCATTCAAAAACATAGATCTTTGATATTCATTATAGGCATGGAATTGAGGATGGTAACAGGGAATTTTCTCTAAGGATGTACGTAGAAATATTCCCGAACAGAGAGCTGCGGAATCAGTTGTTAACTATAGTCTTCTATCTCTCTCTTGTATAAAAATGGGGCCGGGATGGCCTAAACCTAAAATCCCAGCTTCGCGGTCTGTGTACCCTATTCAACCGCCCGTAAACTCCGCCATATATGCACTTACCAAATCTGACATTGTGGGACAAACACACTCCTAATGGCATTTAAGCCTGGAGAGGGGTGTCAGCTGAGGCGTGGTCCTTAATATTAGGAGTCCGCAACAAAATGACCGTCGTGTTGTCTCAAAACGGAACGTAAACTAAACTAAACTCTAGCATATGAAAGATCATTAACTGATTAAATTTCAGCATCTGTATTTCGTACGAAAAAGAAAGCCAACCAATTATTAATCAGTTGATTTTTTGCGATTAGACAAATCCTTTTAAGAAAAGACTGAAACTAGAATATTTTTTTTATATAATGAAGAACGTACAATTAGGGTAACGTAAGGAAAATTTAATATAAAATTTATATTTTTGGTTGGAATGAGCTATAACTGATCATTCTCTTTCTCTGAACACTTTTCTTCATGTTGATTGTATTAAGCAAATTTATCTAAACTATGCAAATTGAATATGACAAATAATTTTTAAGTCGATAATTCACAAAAATTTAAATATATCGGGTAGTATGAGCCATACTGAAAAAACACAAGGTTTAAAATAAAAACGAAAACTTTTTGCCTACAAATGGATATCTTTTGATTCTGTAGCCAAATTACAATAATAGACAGAAATTTCTAACATCTCCATCTTTATCTTATTAGACATTTAATTATTTTTTCTTCTTTGCAGTGTACTTCTAAGTGCAACGTAATGGTCAGATGTAAACCTTTCATATTATTTATTTTCCAAAACACTTGTAATAGAAATTAGTTTAGTTTAGTTATATTAACCTCCCTTTTTGAAGCAACACGAGGGCTATTTTGGGACGCAGCTCGTAATTTTGAAACGTGTCCAGATGACGAGGACGACGCCAGAACTGGCACCCCTGCCCTCCTCCAAGCTTCCGCGCTACACCAGCGGGAGAGCGTTAGATCATTGTGTATGATTTAGCATGCAATTTTCTCCATACACGGTGGAGTTTCGGAGGAATCGTGTTTCAAGCCTGGGGCTTTTTGGCTCCAAAGCCGTTACCTAATCACTAGGCCACCAAGCCCCCTTTGCAGTTCCAAGTTTCACGTCATCCGCAAATCACTCTCCTCAGCTTCAGATTTCTTCTTGAACGTAGGCATTTTTTCGTAAAAAAAAGTATGTTTTACATACATGTCCCATACTACCCGACCGACATTGACAGTAAAATCTTGGTGACGGCTAAGGTTGGTTAACGGCAGCAAGAATAAACTTTCCCGCCATAATATAAATAACGTAAAGTAAATAATAGCACCATTTCATAATTTTATTTTTATTCGTAAAGGTGCAAGGAGTCGTCAAAAATTATACGAAGCAATAACTTACAGCGTCACAAACAAAGAAAATTTCCTGAGGAACGAAACAAAGAAATTATGTCAACCAGCATCTGCATTTTACAGTTCGTTCCTTTTGATATAACTGCAACCGTTTCAATTATTCTTGTGTTATATATAGAACTTTCCCGTAATCATGGGCAAATGGATGTGGTAACGATTCAATATTAATTCGATATGAAGGTAAAGTTGGAGAGCTTTAACATATAATTGTTCCCATGTTTCGAAGTACTCAGAGCCACGAAACATTAATTAAACGTGTGAAAGGAGATACGTTTCAGGTAACATCAAGAATTATCGACACTTTTCTTTAATCAGTTCTGGAAACAATCACTGTAAAAAAAATTCCTTCGAAATAGGAGAATCTGTTATTGTTAAGAAATAAAAAGTGTCAGAAAGAAAATTATTTTCCCATAGTACTTACCGAAAAAGATCAACCTTTATATGAGAATTACATTTTTTTTCACTTCTCTTATAAATATGGGTATTTGTTTTTTATGTGCTAATTAACCCTACCTACTGAAATTATGCGAGGTCTTGTGTTAAAATCTCTTATTAATGCAGTTGCCAACATATCTTCATGAAATGCGCATCTTTGTCGATCCGCCGATTGTCACACAGGGTAATGGATTGAAAATGACCATCACAGGGTGGTCGCTGTTAAAATGGTTTTAACTTGAGGTATTGATACCCGGTGACAAGTGAGCAAATTAAGTGAGGCTTGTGTGGCCCAACTTCTGGATAAAGAGTCCTTGGAATGAGAAGGGAGCAGATGATTGTGAGGGACAGAAAGGAAATATGGGAATTTTCGTTCGCTGTATACGAATTCCTTGCTTTTGAAGTTCGTTACAAGCATTTGTAATTATATTAGTTACATAGGAGATGGGTTGGGACCATTTGAAAAGTTCTTTAAAACAGGATTCGTTATATACTGGGTTCATTATTCCAGGTTTGAAAGCATAATTTAAAAAAAAAATTCATTTTTTAAAAATGCTGTAAGCACTGTCGATGTGAAATGAAGTTTCTTTTGAAGTTTTTACAAATGTTACATTCAAAAAATGCCGATTACTGCTTTTCTTTATTATAATTACTTTCTTATTTCTTTATTGAAATTATTGCTTCTTATAGAAATTAATGCTTCATACCTTAAAATTACTTACTGTTTCCTATTATTATTATTCAATAAAAAAATTAAATAATAAAAATTAATCTTGAATCCCAATTTAAGCTTAAAATGCCTCGTCTTATATTGCTATATATAGAATTTAGACACAATTTTCCTCAATTGGAAATATTGAAAAAATTGAATTTTTGTCTTTGACCCTGTCAATTTCGAAACATCCAAGTTGAATATATATTAATAGCATAAAATATAAATAATGCATAGTATTCATTAAAGCGCAGTAATATTTGTTTTGAGATGCGATAAGCTATTCCGAAATACAGGATTACAATTCTTTTTAAAAACTATTGTATAAGAAATTACAATTATTCCAATAGACTATAGCTTTCAAACGTTACCCGAATTTCGAAACAAAACCGAAGTTTTATATTTTATAAGAAATCGAAAGATATTTTATAAATTTTTATAAGAAATTTTTTAAAAATACGTAAATTATAGTTTAAAAAGTTTTTAAACTCGCAATAAACTTGTTTCAAACTCAAGTATTGAATAGGCTTAGGTCCATGCATTACTCATCAGCAGGCATCATAATCGCGAACATCAACGTGTACGATTTCGCTAAAATGCGGAGTTCATATAGATAGAGAACCATCGGCTTCTATTTCTCTGGGGGAATAACAAACTGTATTAGTTTCTACTAATAAAAAATCCTCAGCACTAGAAGCCTCATATATTTGAACTTCCACAATTCTATAAATCATCCGGATCAAATCATAACGAAGCAACTCTAATTTTCATTGACCAGCCGGGATATAAGAATCCTAGCTTCAAATAAAAGGATATATCATTAAATGCAACAAAGCACGCTTCCGAGATTTTTTTTTAAAAAAGAGGTTGTATTAAAAGAGTGGTAGTACTTTTATAAACACGTCTATGGGTAATAAAGTAAATACTCTTTTTCTTTTTTTAAATAGGAAGTTTTTTTAAAAAATACTTGTTTAAAAATAGAGATGATCACTTATAAATGAGTCGCTTAAAATTTAATTATTTCGTCTGAAATGCTTTCTTTGGCGTATAAAGTATCTTTGGATTATTAATGTAGATGTTAATTATTCTAAGGCAATGCGAATCAAATAATATTTATTTAATTATTTCAACAGAAATTTTCAACCTCACATCAGTTTTAACTGGAGAAAAATTGCGCTCTTTTCAATACATTAATATCGATGAGTTGCGTTGTAATTTCCTTTATTGTAAAACAATATTTTGTAACATGGCAGTTGACAGTTTCCGACATGTAACATGATAATCTAGTTGCTGTTGGAAATAGGCGCGAAATGCCGGACAACCTCTGCTTTTCTAAATCAATCCTGTGTCCTCTTTGTAATCCTGAATATGTCGATGGGAATCTCGTATTAAAGTTGGAGATCGAAACTATGCGCTCTTATAGTAGGAAGGAAGTCCAATATTCAGAATGCTTATTTCTTTTCACCTAACTAGTTCTTCTTGTAGAAATAAAACCAGAAAATAATGTGTACATTTACAATTTAACTTAAAAGTAAAACCTCTCTAATAGGTCCTCAAGAACGAAATAAAATATGAAAAATAATATAAAGAAATTTTGAAACTATTAAAAAATTTTGAAGTTATAAGTAGTATGGAATTAGATTAAGAAATTACCTAAGCCTCTGTCCCACTATCAGATAACCCACAGATTTCGTCCGCGGTATTTCCTGTCGTCGAAACGGGAAGATTCGATGTTGCTCGGGGGCTTGTAATGGCATCTGTGGTTTCCCGAGTTGTAACGGTAAATAGCTCAGACATCAAAGGGCCAGACGGCACCAATGCATCCGCCCACTAGAGCGCTATGGAGATATTTGCGAGCGCCGTTCACGGCTCGCCTAAGCCCATCAGCTTCATTTCCAACTGATCTCTTTTGAATCATTTCATCGAAAGATTCATTATATAGTAAGAAATATTGTGAACTCTACGTCTTAGACTCATTTTTTTTCTAGAAAAAATTATTTTACACCAGAATTAATAAATATATTAGCAGCTTATCATTATGAAGTTATGCCTAACATGGAGGAGGCTACCGGTTTTGTTTTGTAAACAAACAGATGGTTGCCATCACCAAAAGAGAAATGAACCTCTTTTTTGCGCTTGGTACCTTAGCGTTATATATATATATAAAGATTCATTATTTCTTAGTCATTCATTAATCTGCCTAAATTTTGTTAAATATATTTAATATCCTTTTGAATTTATTAAATTAAGTGATGAATAAAACACTTTTATTAAAATAACTATTCTTAAAAAATCAAACATATAAGTTTCTTATTTCTTGAATTCCCAGAACATGTAACAATAAAATACAATTTCTATTGTCCGATATTTTATGACATTTCAGATTAATTTACTACGACAAATAAATATTAAAATGACCAGATTTATGACAATGAGGTGCACAAGCTATGTGTAGTGACCGTTTTCTTTTTAAAGGACCATGAACTTTCCATTATCTCTAGACTATCAATGAGCGTTGCTTTTTCTCTTTCCTAGCTCCACTCAGACATGTTCGCTAAAGCAAAAAAAATGTCATTAACAATCACCAATATTAATTCTATTCTCTTTATTTTTCTTTTCATTTGTATCCATGTATACAGCCTTCAATTGGGTGTCTGCATGTTTTCTTACAAGTATATCATGCGTTTATGTATTTTCTTTATTTTGTTGTTCGTGTGTTCGTAAGAACTGCAACGAGCCAATCTATTATAAAATTTCTTTAGAAATCCTTAATAATGGTGGTCGAGAAATAGTGTTCCTTAAACATCGATAGTATCGATAGTTTCAAAACAGTCGATGCTATCGACAATTTTATTCCCGGCGATACTATCGATAGCTTTATTCCCGGCGATACTATCGATAGGTGTTCTTCCAGTCGATAGTTTAGAAACTATCGATAGTTCCAGTCGATTGCCTCAGTCGATAGTTTTAAAACTGCCGATAGTTACAGTCGGTAGTTTTAAAACTAAGAGATGATGTTCTACTTCTAATTCTAGTTAGAATTTCAGATACGTGAGCTGTGCTCTTGTTTGCGGTATCTGTGGGTGTTTCCAGTAGCACAGAAGTATTAAATAATATTTGCACAATATTATGAACACCGAGGAACACCGAATACCGTAACAAAGTATTATATTGTATGTATCAGTATTTCCGAGATACTAAATTTTCGCAAATAATATGAAAACAATGTTTTTTATAAAAATCGTCAATTTAACTCAGGATATCACTCGATTGGAGGTTTCATTTCAAAAAACTCCACTGGAACAAGTATTCTTTAAAATGCTGAATGTTATATCATACTGAACAATACAATGCATACAATATTTTAATTTCTACATTTATCGACGTTTATCAGTATTTTAAGGTGAAGTTATTCTTACAGTCGACAGGTGGCAGCATGATGATACTGTAACACTTCATTTATCAACATTTAATCATATGTCCGAAGAAATATTTTACAAAATGTTCATTTGAATAATAATGTTTACCCAATCATTTTGTTTTACTGTATATAAAAGGCGGGCCGGATTCAGCTAAGGAAGTTAACCATAAAAAAGCTCAAACGTATGGATTATTTACTGTTCTGTGAAAAAAATTTTGAGTGTTATTCTCATCGTAAAATTATGCACGTGATTTATTGTTGCGAATCTTGTATTTGATTTTCAATCAATGCTGTAATGTTAAATGTTAAAGGCGTCTCGTAATACATTGAAAGAGGAATGAATCAATTTCAAAATTATTTTAAAACCTTTCAAACATATTGTTATAATTACTTTTAAAACTTAGTGCCTTAATTTGTTAAATTAACAAACTTAGATATAAGAGCTAAAATTGCTTCCTCTTTGACTTCTAATTTCATTTTGAACTCGAACTTTTAACGATAAAAGATAATTTAATTCAAAAGACTAGTATTAATTGTTAATGTGCATGAAATTTTGTAGAGATCCGAACTCTGTAACTACATTTTATTTTCATCATTTACGCTCTCTGATGCAAGTCTAGCTGGTCCAGTGGTGAGGTGCCGGTTTGGTATGCGGAAAGCCCCGGGTTCAAAGCTCGCTGTAAGTAGAGGTGTTCATAAAATAACAAAGTGTTACCCAGCAGTTTAGGAATTAAGTGATTATTATTTTTCCATGCTTCTAAAATGTATTTTTAAATTATTCACTATATTGTTCTATTATGCAAAAATCAACAAGTAAATTTAGTTGAATATGTGTATAGTGGAGCCGGATCACATAGAGACGCAATTCTGGCGTTGCTTTGATGAGAAATAAATAAGAAAAATTTATAAAAGCTTTCTGAGTTAGTTAGATTTTTCTTCCTAAGGTTAGAAAGTTCCGATACTGCTAAATCTTTGACTACACAACTGTGTTTGACGTTTTTAGAGAGCCCTCAATCACAGTGGAGTGTTTTTAAAATAACATATCATTAAAAACGGTGCAGAAAAAAATTACCACTCCTCCTTCTCTATTCAGCCTTGATAAGCCACTGAGGAGCGAAAAAATCACATTATGTCTTGATTCCACCTCAGTTTCCGATTAACGTAGCGTCGAATTATTATTCAGATTTCCTTGGATGCCGAAGCAAGGCGGAGTTAATTTTTTTACGGTTACATTCGCTACGCCCACTAGGAGGCACCTCAAATATGAGGATGAGAATTGATATTGACTTGTGTTCATATGCATATGGAACAAAACCATGAAAACAATTTAAAATTATGCAATATTTCAATATTTATAGTCAATGAATGTAACATTAACCCTTTAACCGGCTGGAATGTAGAAAGTCGCTCTCTCATGACTATTCTAAAACCGGTTCCGTCGCAGAAAGTCGTTCTTCGATTATTACTCTTAAACCGGCTCCGGCGTAGAAAGTTGCTCTCTGTTTATTACCCGATAACCGGCTCCGAAACATTTGCGTTCACCATTTAGCTACAGAGAGGCCGTTTTCAAAGCATTCAGCTGAAATACTTTTGCCGCTCAAAGGGTTAAATGAAACATTGGATCTCGAGCGCGCGAAATGCTGTTGCATCCAAAGACAACACCCAAAAGAACAGAATTATCAAAAATTTTGAAAATAAAAATGGCCTTCAGACTTCGTCAAAGGTCACCTGCAGACAATGACTTAAACACGATTTTTTTTCATGCGAGGGTCCTGACTTTCATAAAAAAAACAGTCAGATCGTGACCATTCGTTAGTTTGTGAATTAATACAGAAACATGGAAATACAGCATGCTTTTAAAAGTTGCATGAGGATTGTAAATTATTTCATTTATTATATTCAAAGAAATAATTTCAGAGTAACTATATTTTAGTCTTTGCAATTTATAAAATGTCATGAAATCCGCAATGTCTCCTGAGATATTTATATAGTATATATGTTATGGTTACTGTGGATTTTAACAGGTACATTATAACCGATGAATATATACAATAGCCGAGTAATTTATGTATAATAACGAATTATCTATTTACCGAAACGTACATATAATATGAATATGCTTGTGTGCGCACATGTGTATATATATCTTAAGACATTCTCTTTTTATAAATATAGATAGATATTTTGTATGTACCGAATATTTTGAATTTATGAATATATAATATTCAGAGTAAATAAGATAAAATATCATAAATTTTATTTGTTAAAATTTATATGAAATTATATAAATATTTAATTAAAAATTTATAAAACAATTTTTATTTGAATTTCATTATATTTATTTGAATATTCAAATATAGATGTTTCAGAATTTCAAACTTTCAGTTTTTATTCTGTGCAATTATTTGTATTGGTTTGTTTAAAAACGTAAAATAGACTTTTACCGTTCATTGGTTTCATCGTGAAGCCACCAAGTTCTGGGGGGAAAAACTGGTAATGTTTGAAATTTTTTTTCTTTAGATATTTACTATCAGTGACATGTCTAATAGTCATTTTGCCATAAATTTAATAATTTTGTACCCGAAACTTTTGGCGAGCTTTAAAGGGTTACACTATATAATTGTTTCTAACATTTTGTGGCACACGGTAAGCTTTTCCTAATGTTTTGGCTTATGAAATTTCCAATTAAAATTATGTAAAAATATCATAGAGGATTCGAATTTATTTTGTCTAATTAGATGACCAAAGAAAACATTTAAAAAATACTTTTCTTCCTGAAATGTTTTGTTACATCAAAACTTCCGAACCAGGCATGCACCGGATTTCTTTTATTTTTCGTGGCAATACATTCAATAAAAAAAAATTTATCACTTCTTTAAATGATCTGAGTTCATTACATGTGAATTGTACTCTATACTTTCAAGTTTTACAGCACTACTGTTCAGTTGAAAATGTTTAATACTATATTTTTTTAAAAATTACCTACTGCAGTAGTAAAAACGTATCTTTAATGCCATTTTCAGCTTATAATTTGTCACTTTATATTGATGTTCTTATTTTTAGATTCAGATATCCTAATTCGGTTATTTGAATAAATCTATTTTTCATTTCCTTTTTGACAGTTTCGAATTATCAATGTTCCATCGTATATAAGTGAATCAAACCTATAAGTCATGTATAATATTCAATGTACTAATATTTGCTTAAAATATTTCTCACACCAGTTCCCAAACAATCTATTAAAATGAGAGATTACAAAAATTTGTAAGAAAAAATGCATCAAAAATCATAATTATTCCAGAAGAAAACAATTTTGAAATGTCACAGGAATCGCCACACTAAAGAATGTTATAGAGGAAAATGGGGGAAAACCTCGTACCTGGATTCTGACTCTATTAGTTCTTTCTAGCGGAGAGATACTAAATTACACTCTACGAGTCAAAAAATAGGTACTCTCATAGTGGTGCGTTGCAGCTGTTGAATTCACTGCATCTGCGAAGGTTTATTTGTTTTAAGACGTCAACTATCTAGAGTTCGTTTGATTTAAAACTATCCTTACTTAATAATCATTATAGTTATAAAAGGTATATTTAGCCAAGTTTATTATAAGTTTACTAAGGGTTTTATATCCTATCAAACAATAAGGGATTTAGTCCAATTGCTGCACGATTCTGTTTCTTTTTTACTAATAATCTCTGCATTCGGGATAAAACCGGGTACTCCAAGCGGCATAAGACCGGGACAGTCAGTATTAATTATTCTTCCGATGAACATGATAAAAACACATCAGATGTTGATTCTTTACACTTTAATGAAGTATTTTCTATTTTAAATAAACGATAAGGTTTAATTCAATGTAGAAACAGTCTTAACTGGGCCCATGAAAGTTGCTGTGGCGCGGAGGAAAAAAAACAACTGCTTTGCATATGAATTATGTACTAACATTCTTAAATTTTCTTTTAAAATAAAAATGATTGCTACTTTTCCGTTGAAAATTGAGTTTTCCTAATTTCCCATAAAGATAACAGGTGTAACAAGTTTTTAAACCACTAGTGAGGTAAAACCGGGTGTTATGACTTTTTAAAATAAAATATCATTGGTGAAAAAAAGTAGTAAAACTATGACTTTTCTAAAAAATATATTGTATTCCGAAAAGCAATGAATATTTTAATAAATTTTGATAACCGCAAATGGTTTAGCTCTTCGAGTCTTAGATACCCGGTTTTAAAACACATTCCCCTACGTTTTATATGAATACGGAACATATTTTACAGATGCGTTACTATAAATTTTTCATTCATTTAAAAAGCGATCGAAATAAGTTTTAAAATTCACGTTGAACATTTTCATTACTCGATGCTCCAATAATTAGATATTAGCTTTTCTCTATATATAATACAAGAACATATCGTAATCGCAAATGGTAAAGGTTACGATTTCGCTTCGAAAGTACGAATATCATGTATGTTGAACCTCAATTTCATACGCTTAATATCGTTTATGAAACTAGAAGGGAAAATTCTAGTTTCTTTTTCTTTGTAAGCTAACTATATCGCTTTGGTCACTACTAATAAACTAATCATAGAACATTCATTTACAGGGTGATTATAATTCAAGTTGCACTTTCAAAATGCTGTAGAAAAAGAGCCACTGATCAGAATGACGATATTTCATCTGAGTACACGTGAAGCAATGAGAATTTGTTTTGCGAAAAAAATAGTTCAAAAGTTGACCGATAGATGGCTCTATCCTCGTGATAAGATGATAAAAAACGATTGCTTTAAAAGGTATGCTTATTAAAAGACTTAACATGTTGTTGGGCCACTCTTTGTTCAAAGCCCATCCACCACGACAAGGTGGGGCCACAACGGACAGAAAAAAAATTGATTTTTAATTGTCTCTAGGCCAAAAATCGTAGAAAAAGCAAAAACGGATGAAACCATCAAGAAAAGGAAGTCGGCTTCGACTTGCTTATAAAATGCTTAATATGCTGTCCACCGTTTCCTCCTATGAGCTGAAAGTGAAAAACAGCATGTTCCACAACAGATCGGAGTGTTTCAATGAATTTGTTACGTAATCCGTTTTGTCAATTCAGCTAAATTCGCAATCAGACCCCCATACACAACATCTTTCAGGTAACCCCATAGCCAGAAATCGCAAGGGTTCAGGTCAGGTGATCGTAGCGGCCAGGTTGTTAGGAAATGGCGACTGATAATTCTGTCATTTCCAAAATGCAGATTCAACAGCTGCTTCACTGGTGTTGCAATGTGCGGAGGATCGCCATCTTGCATAAAAATTGTGCTATCCACACATCTGCGATGTTGCAGTTCTGGAATGAGCTGGTTTCGCAAAAGAGATTCATAACGTGTCCCATTGACTGTTCAGGTTACAGGACCCGAAGGACCAATCTCCTCGAAAAAGAAAGGGTCAACGATAAATGCTGAAGTAAACCCGCACCACACACTGGGTAGTGGTTGTATTTGGAACGGATTCTCTCTTGCCTATATTCTGCAATTTTGAGTATGGACAGAACCTTGGACGTGGAAATGGGCTTCGTCAGTCCACAAAATGTCCCATGGCCATGAATTGTCCACTTCCATTCTAGCAAGAAATTGCAGGACAAAAGTTTCTCTTTTTGGCAGGTCAGCACGAACCAACTCCTGAACATGCGTAATTTTGAATGGATAGCATTACAGGATGTTTCGTAAAATTGTACGAACCGTGCTGTCAAGCATGCCTAAAGTTTGTGAAATTCCACTTGCACTGCACGTTCCCAAAGCACTGCTTGACGCTTCCTGTAATGCTGTAGCCACCTCTTCCACTGACCTCGAAGCAATTGCTTTCCTCCCTCTGCCACATTTCACGTCAAATGAATCTGACTTTTCGAATTTATCAATCATCTTCTTCAGACCGAATGGAATCATTGCACCAGAGCCGCTTCTTAAACCCTTTAAAGTCCGGAATTTCTTCAATGCAATTGCCTCGCAGTCACCGTTCTTGTAAAAAAAGCTTCACAAGCAGATCAAAAGCCTTCAATGATCGAGTCCTGACTACCTCCACAGACGCAGAATAACAGGAACTGCATGTTCCCTGCCTTTTTATCACAAGTGTAATGTGCGGCGTCTAATCACGAGTGCAGCGCCATCTATATGTCAAATTTTGAACTATTTTTTTCTTTCGCAAAACAAATTCTCATTGCTTCACGATACTCAGATGAAATATCAGGTCATTCTCACCACTGGTTCTTTAATACATCCTTTTGAAAGTATAAATTTAATTATAATCACCCTGCACTTCACGTTTCGACAACTCATCTGAATCAAATGTTTAAAACGTGAAATCTAATTTTCGTTTAGCAGCCAGGACGTAAGTATCCAGGCTTTATAAGAAAGCATACTACAAATGTCAGATATATTTGCCGACTCCTCCATTTAAGATTTTATATAGAAAATTTTTGTATTAAAATAGTGGTAGAGCCTTTAGATTAGATGAGATATTAAGAAGATTCATATTTAAATGTTTGGGTCTATCAGCGGCCCTTAATGTATACATCGTATTTGAAAATTGATTACAGGCGTTAAGGATTCCAAGGCAAATCAATTCAAATAATACTTGCTAAAATATTCCGTAAGAAAATTGTGAGTCTTTCAAATATGCATCATGGGCGTTAACTCTAGAATGCTTTCTCTCTTTTCATTTGATCTGCGTTCATTCATTGAGTCTCATTCATTCCAGTACAAGATTTTGTAATCTGACAGTTTACGGTAAAGAACTCCACGAATATGACAAGAGTAAAACATAAGAAAGGCGCAGTTCGGGTCCTCATCGCAGATTTTTCGTGGAAACGTCGCGATGAATTCATAAAACAAGTGTTCCGTATTGGTTACAGAATAGATAAATCACAAGCTACCACTGACCCTTCCAACATACGATAAACTTGTGATTTATCTATTCCGTAGCCATTAAACTAGTCTGTGTAAATAGTGTATTAAAGAAAATGATAATTAAAATACATATTAATACGAAAAATTTATTTTATGATTTTATCCCGACGTTTTCACGAAAACTCTACTGCGCAGACTCGTACTACGCCTTTCTTATGTTTTATTTAGAGTACCTTTTGATGCCGCCATCTGTTGGCAGTATATAGAACTACATTTTGTGTATGCGCTGTAAAACATTATTTACTACGAATGCTCATATTTCCCCTAATATTCAAATGTTTGAATTCAAACTTTAAAACAATGTTTCTTTGACGTATTGTCAAGTATTCTGTAAGTTTCGTATTATTCGAAACAAAACTCTGCATGTTATAATCAGAAAACATGCGGAGTTTGAAATTTTCAAATTAATACCGATTTTTACTTATATTCTGATAAATATTTTTATTGTCTCGCTTTGGGTTCTAGTAATTTTCCTCCTAGGTAATCGCGTTTCCACGCTACACTTATTTATAACCATAAAGCTAATTCATAACAATCACGCGCATGCGCCCACACTGGTACGATGATGTCACAGGCAAAACAAATACTATGCGACAAACTCTTACAGATATGATCTATCCGTTGTTGGGTCAACCATTATTTTCGCATCATTAGTCTCGTAGTTATTAGCGATTCAAATCTGACGGTATTTTGTCAAACAAGAAAGTTCGACCGACTATCACTGTAACGAGCGGAGAGAAGTTTTCACGTCAATATCATATTAATATACTATACTAAATGGAGAATAAAATATCTTAATTTGAAATATTTGAATCTAAAATGCCTGAACAATATTGAAAATCATATGTAGTACCTCGCAACAACTAAAATCTTACATTGGAAGAACTCGTTTAATTCTGCCAGGGAATATTAAGAGTTAAGAAATATTCTATGAGACATTAAAGACTTCAGTTAAAAATCGCTGAATATTTATGCTGTTTTCCGGAATTGAATAATTAGGTCTTGCTTTTCCTTGATTTTCGAAGCAAGGAATTATACCTAGTCATATATAAAGATTTTAAGATGTAGGGGTCGCTTTCATAAATCATCAATTTCAGTCTGGATTTAGAGAAGCATGTACCGCCTTTCGATAATAGAGCTCGTTGACATTCCTTAGAGACATAGAATCGGAGACAGTAACAGGGCAACTGCTCGAAGGGTGCGCATAGAAATATTCCCTAACAGGAAAATGCGGAATAACCAAAAATATCTACATTTGGCGATCTCGATCGCAAATTTAACATGCTTGATATTTTCAAGGAGCTCAATAAGAGCATGAACAACGCAGCGGCAGGTAAAGTGCTTGGCACTCCAGGGGCCCCAAAATGAAGAAATTTTAGTTTTCAATATCTAGATGCATTAAATTATTCCATTATTAAAAATCTTAACCATATGTGAAAGCCAAGTTCAAATAGACTAATGTTTAACCGAATCCAGATAGATAAGCGATAGAACATTGGAAATTCCTGGTAAATGGAAGAAGTAATTTTCGCTGTTAAAAAAAATCTTCTCACAAAGCTGTCGTTTCATTGATTACACTGTGAAATTTATCTTGAAATATTATCAAATAATTCAGTTGTCTTTCGTACTAATACAAGTTATCCGTGATTTGTTGGACCCATTTGAAAAATAAATAAAAAAAACAAAACTGATATTGCTACAACTGATGGTATTCTTTTTAAATGAGAGAGAGAAAATAATTTTTTTTCAGATAAGTGGTCTAACAATACGACGTTCTAAATTTGTTACAGCCAGAGATTTTCATTGGCAATGGTTACCGATCAGCAGAATTCGATGCGCGTTTTCTGGTTTCCTTTTTTTATTTTTTCATGAAAATCTCGATAACTATTCAATTTTCGAACTACAATTGATTTAATAAATTAAAAAGTGTGAAATTCCCTACAAAAACATGCTTTTATTTTTTTCTTCTAGCTATAATAGTTTCGCAGATAATGGCTTTCAAAAATGAAAGATTCCAATAATCTATTATATATATCAAATAAGAAACAGAAGACAAACAAAAAGACAAAAAAGGAAGCCAAAAACAGAATAAATTGAAAATATCATGGCAAGCCGTTCATCAGGAAGAGAAGACCGTCTATGATATTAAATGGTTCTTTTTTCTACTAAATGACAACGAAAAATCGTTAAAATGTGTCGTTATCCCCCAAAAAGCACTCACCGTCAAAATAGAAAAATTCTGGATTAAAAGAAATACACATAGAAGTCGATTTCTGTAAATAGACATCTGTGTGTATTTCGGCATCTATTCCTTTGCTACCCACACATGCACTCTGTTGAAGTGCTGGAATGACATGGTTGCGCAAAATAGTTCATAGCGTACGCCATTGACTGCACAGGTAACAAGGACTCCCAGGGCCTATCTCTTCAAAAAAGAATAGCCCTACGATAAACGATGCCGTAAACTAGCACCACACAGTTACTTTTTCAGAATGAAGAGGTACTGATTGATGTAGGAATGGATTTTCCTGGATTCCCCATATTCTTCAATTCTGAATATTGTCATATCCGTGGATGTGGAAATGAACTTCATTTGTCCAAAAAATGTTCCATCGTATCTTATTTAACATATTCTGACTTGTAGAGCACCATCTATTGCTAAAATGTTGACCTAATTTTTTTCTTCTACCATACTCTCCCCCCCCCTTTTTCGAATATTCTCAGGTCAAATTTCAGGTCATTCTGACCATTGGTTCTTTTTTACAGCTTTTTGAAAGTTGAACTTCAATTATAATCACCCTGCACTATAAAAGGAAAAAAATACTAAAGCAAATAACTTAAGTTTCCCCCTGAAAAAACTATAGAAACATTGGCGCGTTTTCGCAACTTTAGTCAGAAGTGGGTTAAGCACATTTACTGAACTCTAACACAGAGAATCCTGGATTCCTAGTTGCATGTTTATTTTGATGGTTCATTGTTATTTATTGTCTTCTCTCTTTCTTACATGTAAATGGCCTGACTGTAAAATCCCGTCTTGAAACCCAATTCCATCAATATATGTTCCGCCGTATATGTGAGTCTGGTGCAGGCTAAATCTGTCATCGTGGGCCAAACGGCCTCTCGATGGTATGACGTGGAGGTTTGGAGAAAGGGGTCTCAACTCAGGCGTTGCTCTCATCTGACTCTGGTTCAAAATTATTAAGTTCATCCAAAATAGCCCTCGGGTTTCCTCAAAACGGGACGTAAATGAAGGTAAACTCTTGTTTATACAAGTATTAATAACTAAATTTCAGTACTTGTTTTGTGCATGAAAAAGAAATCCAACAAAAAATATTAATTCTGAAATGTTTGCGATGAGGCAAAGCCTTTTCCAAAAAGAATGAGTTTCAACATTTACTTTTATCTAATGAAGAACAAAGAAGTATGCCTAAATTCTACGAACCTGAGGGTCTAGTGTCAGCCTTTTGGCCCAATGTAACATATGTCACCTAACATTCTTTGCATCTCAGACTATATACCGGGTGATCTAAATTAAACAGGAGGTGTTTAAACCTCTCTGTAGGGAAAACTACTTAGCCAATTTCACCCAAATTTCGTACACATTCTCTGATGACTATGCGGTTTTGATTTCTGAAAGAAACATTTTAATTCATATTTCGGCCGATAGGGGAGGAATTGGCGCTGTTTAGCAGGCAATTTGCATATTTCTTAACATGCCTAACTACAATCATTAATGTGCAGTATCATGTGGTGTTAGAATATATATGAACAATGAAAACGTGTTTTAACATTCATTAACTTTTACAGCAATCACATACAAATTAGATACAAAGAAAAAAATTTAAAAAAACTGTAAAAAACGCTTTTACCAATGCATTAGAAAAGAAAAAATATTTTTTCTCAAAAATTCTGCAGGTGAAAACAAAACTCGTAAAAGCGTGAGACGCAGGTAGAAAAGCTGAGTGAATTAGAATTGTAATCATATTTATAATAACTTTTATATGATGAATGTTTAATAACATTTCGTTTCTTATGATAATCATTGTGGTTTTATATCTTTCTCTTATTATTTTCAGCGCCTCACGCTTTTACGATTTTTGTTTTGACCTCCAGATTTTTGAGAAAAAATAATTTTTCTTTTTCAATGTATTGGCAAAAACGTTTTTTTATATTCATTATTTTCTAGTTTTTAGTCTTTAATTTATGCCATAATTCAGTATTATAAATAGTTTGGGATATTAGAATCATTTTTTCACGAACTAATTCCAACATTTGTTTTATTGAAAAGATCTTTAAAATTATTGAAATATTGCATTGTCATCAAGAACCAATGAATATACAAAATTTCAGATAATAGGCAATGAGTGAAAAATCCATCACAAAATTCTGACCTTACAAACAAACATAAATATTTCGAGCTTAAATCCATTTTTCTTCAACTAATTAGAGCAATAATTTCTCTAAAAAGATCTATAATAGATATACTTATTTTTATTTTTATGGAAACCTTCTAACTTTCTGTTTAAAGTATTTTATTTCTCAAAAATACTATAGATGGCGCCACTGAAACCTACCGATTCCAAACGTAATTTTTTGATTTTTTTAAAAAAATGATAATGAGAACTCTAAAATTATTAGAATATTGCATTATCATCAAGACCCAATAAATATACAAAATTTCAAACCTCTAGTGCATTAAGAAGTGAGTGAAAAATCGATCACAAAATTCTAACTTTATATACGTACATGTCGAATTTAGTAAAAGCGTTTAAAAAGATTTGTGCAATAACTTTATTGCTCTCACATGTGGAATCACACTATCATCACAGATGCGGCTCGATATGTCTGTCCCGTCTTTTTGCTCTAGAAATTGCATTCTATGCACAACACAATACACGGCAGAACGTAACTCATTCGCTTGGAGGTGGGATACATATTGTGAAATTCTGTCTTTTAAGAAGTAAGTTCGAAACATTATCTTTATAAACGCAGCTCTTTAAATATCCCCACAGCCAAAAGCCAAAAGGGTTTAGATCGGGTGAAGAAGGCAGCCAATATGTTGAAAATTATCTGCTAATCACTCTGTCATCCGAAAAGTTTTGCCATAATAACGCTTGAACAGGGAACGCGACGTGCGGGGATGCATCATCTTGCGTAAAGATTGTGGAGAGGAGACAATTTGACTTTGAAGCGATGGAATGACAAAGTTCCGGAGCATCATTGCATACCTAGAGCCGATAACAGAACGTGTCATTGGCCCCTAGGCCGTGTTTTCTTCAAAAAAATAAGAACCAGTGACTAAAGATGAGAAGAAGCCACAACCCACTGTCACTTTTAGAGCATGCAACGGAATTAGTTGATGAACGTGGGGATTTGTGTCAGACCAAATGCAGCAGTTACTGGTGTTTACAGCACCATTCAAGTGGAAATGAGCTTCATCACTCCACAGTACCTGCCAAGGTTATTCCTCATCCATTGCCATCCGAGCAATGAATATCAAAGCAAATGTTTTCCCATACCTCATCCACTGTCATCCGAGCAATGAATATCAAAACAAATGTGTTCCGTACTTCATTTCCACCAGAAAGAAATTGCTGAGTATGGGATATCTTAAATGGATAGAACATCAGGACAATTTTCATAACTCTCCACACTGTCGTATATGGCATGTCCAATTCCCGTAAAATCGCACGTGTACTACTGCTACCATGTGTACTTGCTTCTCCTTGCTCCACTACTGTAGTTGCAACTTCTTCAACTTCCTGTAGTCGAGATCGTTTGCAGCATCGTCCGGGTTTGAAGGCGAATGTTCCAGTCTCTTCAAAATGCAAGATTGTTTTTCAAAGATTTGTAATTGTCAAAAGGCCTCTAGGTAACATTTTAACTGCCGAAATGCTTTAAGTGCAGCAGAAGCATTGCTGTTTCGTTGATGAGACCGATTCATAAGTAAAGCGCCATCTGTTAAAGTCAGTTTCATGACGGAGTCTATATCTCTATTTAGAGGATGTTGCGCATGTTAAGAAATAAGTAAATTACCCGCTTCGCTGCTCCATTTCACAACGTAGCGGTCCCCTTTTTTTCTTTCAGAAATCGAAACGCATATTCAGTAGAGCATGTGCACGAAATTTGGATAAAATCGGCCAAGTAGTTTTCTCTTCAGAGAGGTCTAAACACCTCCCGTTTAATTTGGATCAAGCTGTAGAAGAATTATTTCCTCATATTGAGACTAATCTATTGGATTTCTTATGATACACCAAAAGACACATATAAATAATCCAAAATACTACGATAAATTTTACCCAAGTATTTTAACCCTTTTTAAAGCCGTGGGAATATACTTCCCCCTACCTTAAAAAGGGTAAAAGGGTCATCAATTTTTAAAAGCATTTTTTAAGGTTGGCGTAAGTTCTCGCCAAATTTTACGATGAAACAACAACATGGATATTCCAATTTCTTATCTCAAACCATAACGAAGTGTCTTGACTTGGTAATTAATTATTAATTAATAAAATTAATTAGCAAAAAATAATATCATCCAAAAAACTAAAAGAATTTCTTTTCTTAAATTAATCTCAATACCTAAGTTATTTTAATATACCATTACTAGAAACAATGGCCTTATAAAGGTTTAAGTTACTGTACAAAACCTCAACCAAGTCTAATCTATTGCGAAACAGATTACTTAATGATGCATACGTTTATTTCAGAATAATGTAACTTGATAGTTTTTTGTAGCATTTGATTTTTCTCTCCTATGTGTATTTTAAGATGCTCATTTTAGAGTATGTTCTCTTTGGACATAACTGCATCCCATTGTTTCAGTCGTGATAAATATAGAATTTTCCCGAAATTATAGGCGAATGGATGTGGTAGAGATTCGTTGCCATTTTCGATGTCAAGGTAATACTCGGTAAAGTTGCATGCTCTTAAAAGCATGCAACTTTACTTTGTTCATGCTCGGTAAAGTGCTTTAACATGTTATTGTCCCAACGTACAGAAGTACGAAATCTTAATTAAATGTGTGAAAGGAGATACGTGTCTTGTAAAATCTACAATTATCGACATTTACCTTTAATCAGTTCTCAAAACAATCAGCGTAAAGAAAATTACTTCGAAGTACGAAAGACTGTTAAAGTTAAGAAATAAAGGTGTCAGAAAGAAAATTATTTTACCATAGTACTTTCCGAAATGAATCGACATATGTTTGAATATTACAGTTATTATTTTTTTACTTCTCTCATAAATATGGATATTTTTTTATCCGCTAATATAACCTACCTACTGAATTTCGGACAGATCTCGCATTAAAGTTTCTTATTAATGCAGTCGCCAACATATTTTCTTCATGTGTGTATAATTTTAAATCTAACAAGTTCGTAAATTGCGTCATTTGTTTATTATTTAAGATAAAATAATTGAGTGATTATTTGCAAGTAGTTTTCCTACTAATGAAAATGTTATTTGCAGATAATGTCAAATTCAATATTTCTTCGGTATTAGTTTCGAAATGTTTTTATTGTACTTGAGAATATGAAATTTAATGTCAATTTGCGAGATTTTTCAATGTGTATTTTTTAGAAGTGCTAAGTTTTTTCCGTCGATTTTTACCTCAAGCGGCTCAAAAACAAATACATTTGAAACAAATGTAAAGAAAACATAAAAATGGTATAAAATTCCACTTTATTTTATTAAAAAGACTGATTATAGTTTCCAAAATTGCATGAATTATCTTAAAGAAGTTACTAATTTAGAACATCTTGATACCTGAGCAGCAACATATTTCTAATGACTGATGCATCCGATAAATATTTTGGTGGTTGTATACAACGATGTGAAAGTGATTCTTAGAAACCTTCAGGTGTTTTTTCCCTCAAACTCAGTACGGCAGAACAAAAATACAGTGTATACGACTGAGAGTTGTTAACAACTTTTGCATACATAAAATATTTTCTATATCTACTAGAAGAAACTAAGTTTGTTGTTTTAAATTATCATAAATTTATCACTTACGCCTTTTCTAAAGAAATTTAGAAATTCTTTCCATGTCAAATAAATCACCTTAACTTCATTACTTATTTTCAGCAGATATTAGGCAGTTGAAAAGAGAACTTGGTAGCCGATACTTTTTCTCGCATCGAAATTATATCCATTCCTCACTAGCTAACGAAGACATTGCTCTTAGTCAACAAAACGACGAGGGGCTTAAACTTTCAAGCAAGCAGGCAACTAGCTAGGTATTGCAAAAATTGCAAGTTCGAAATAAAGAAGTGAAGCTGTAGTGTTTCCTTGGGGGTCATCCGTTTCGCTTCCCGAAAACACACATATGAAAAGTATTTCGCATGATCTAGCTCATTTGGGTGTGCTGGAGACAATTAGTGTCATATGCAGCCGTTTCGTTTGGCTCAAGTATATCAGGACATTGCCAATTTTACAAGATCTTGTGCAGGATGGTCATACATTATTCGACCCATTTCAAAAATTAATTTTAATAAACCGCCAATGTAGCAAATTCGTTTTTTAAAAAGGGGCAATAGCTCAAAAAGTTTTTTTCAGATAGGTAACGCGTAGTTAAGGTGCACTAAATCTGCTGCATCGGGAGACTTCCAACGCAAGTGTCAAAATGGCTACCGTTCGACAGAAGCGACATCTGACACGCCTCTGTTTCCACGAAAGCAAATCAATATTAATATCCCAAAAACGTTTTCGGTTAGAGTACCAATATTGTCGGTTTTTCAAATAAGAACTCCATTAAGCGTTGGTATGAACAATCATGGAGTGAGTCTCCCTCACTCGTTCAACATCTCCGTCTGAGATCAATCGTTGTCCAACATCTTTCCTATGATGCACATAACTTGTTGTTTTAAATTTATCATACCAACACTCGATGAAATTTTTACTTGGAGACTGACAATTTCGATAATCTAGGAGAAAACATTTAAATGGCCCTATCAATTTTAATATATCCAAGTGGGATGTATATAAATAGCATAAAATATAAATAATGCATAATAATGATAAAAGAGTAGTAATAGTTGCTTTGTGTATGCGACAAAGTATTTCCGAAATAATCTAACAAAATGAAGGATTACAATTTTTTAAAAGAAATATTGTATGAGAAAGTAGGATTATTTCAGAAGACGACAGTTTTCATATGTCACAGGAATTGGAAAACAAACCCAAATATTGTAATTTTATACCAAATCGAAAACTGTTTTATACATATTTATTATAATTTTTTTAGAAATATATAAATCACGGTTTATACAAGTTTTTAAAGTCAGATTAAAATTGTTTTAAACTCAAGTCTTTGCAATCACAAAAATTACAAAACCCTTCCCAAAATAACCATCGTGTTGCTTCAAAACGGGAGGTTAATATAAGTACACTAAACAAAACATAGCTCTATGCATTACACATCATAATCGTGAACAGAAATGTTTACGATTTCGTTTCGAGAATGTGGAGTTTATGCAGAGAGAGAACCATGGACTTCCATTTCTCTACGATAATAACAAATTGTAACCGTCTCTGCGACTTAAAAAGTCTCACCACTTGAATCCTTAAGTATCGGAACTTCCACATTTCGATAAATCACTCGAATGAAATAATAAGAGCGCAATTCTGATTTTCCTTTACCAGCCCAGATGTAAGAATCCTGGCTTTATATTAAAGAAATAGGTAACACTCATCTCTATTGCTCTAGCATTTAAAAAGTAGAAATTCATATAGAAAAAGATTGCATTTAAATAGTGGTAAGAACAGATGCACAAGCAATAAAGACAAAATTATTTTTCTTTTCACACGTAGAGAATTTCAAAAAAAGAATTATTCAAATTTATTATTTTGTCTTATATGTGCTTTTCTGCATATAAGGTATCTTTGGAATATTATTACATATATTAATTTTTCTAAGGCAAAGCGAATCAAATATTATTTGCTAAATTATTACAAAAGGCATGTTCAGCCTCCTATCAGTTTTAACTCCAGAATAATTGCTCTCTTTTCAATAGATTAATATTTATGCCTTGCTAAGTAATTTTCTTTATCATAAAACAAACTTTTGTAACACGGAAGTTTTGAACATGAAATGGATAATTCAGTTTTTGCTGGAAATGTGCGCCAAATGACGTATAACTTTTTCTGGCGTAAATGAATCCTGTGTTCTGTCTGTAATTCTGGATATGTCGATGTGAATCTTGTATTAAAGTTGGAGGTCGCACCTATTGTAAAAAGGAAATTACGAACATAAAAATGCTTGTTTCTTTGGTCTTAAGCAGTTTGTTTTGACTGTTAAAAATGTATGTGTGTACATGTACACTTTTACCTTAAGCAGTAAAGTATCTTTAGTACGCCCTCAGAAACGAAGTCAGATAATACAGAAAACATTAATAAAAATTTTTGAAAATCTTAAAACTTTTAAAGTTAAAATTACTATGAAATAGAAAATGGCACGTTATTTATTATTCATTAACCACTCTTCCTTAATTACATTAAATATATTAAGGATTACTTTGAAGTGATTAAATTAAGCAGACTACAAAATGTTCACTTCCTCTCAAACCCTCATAATAAATCTGTTTCACAATTTCATACGGACTCCCTCCTTTGGTTATTAAAATTTGGACAAAACCCATGTCATTCCAAATAATTGTATTTCTATAAGATTTTTTCTTTTTTATTTTCCTATTTGTTTCATATCCAGTTTTGTTGTTTCCTATGTGTTTTCTTATACTCTGGTTTAAGCAGCAATTGCGAATGAGCAGAAGTACCTAACCAATCTTCATGACACAAACCAATCTTAATGACACAAACCAATCTTGATTATTGAATTAAGTGATAAATAGAATACTTTTATTGAAATAATTGTTTTAATTAAATCAAACATAGATGTTTCTTATTTCTTGTATTTCTATCACAGAACATTTAACAATAAAATACAATTTCTATTGTCATATATATTATGACATTTCATATAATTTTATTACGACAAATAAATATTGTAATGAACACATTTATGACAATGATGTGTACAAGCTATGCGTAGTTATCTTTTACTTTAAAGGACCACGAACTTTCCATTATTGCAAACTTTCAATGGATATTGCTCTTTTATGTCTTTCCTAGGTCTGGTCATAAATTTTCACTAAAGCAAAAAAATGTCATTAATGAAAGTCTTTGGTAATTTTTTTCTCTGTTTTTCTTTTCGATTTCTTTTTCTATTTTACATATCCAGACTTCAATTATTGTTTAGCAACGTATTCGGAAACCCTCCGCGCTTTTCCACATGCGCCCGGCGGAGTTATTTTCATCAAAATAGAGAGAAAGAGAAGAATGAAAGGTTTACATTTTACTGAGCGTGATCTAACAAAGAACTCCGGAAATGCGCTCATATGACACATTGCCTGACACCTCTTTCCGGTGTAAGATCGTCCCGGTGTAAAAGTGGTAGTCTTGGAATCAGTTACTGAATAGTAGTTGCTTTTATGTTTTCTTACATCGTGTGTTTATGTATTTTTTTATTTTGTTGTTTGTTTTTTCGTGGGCACTGCAACAAGCCAATCTGTAATATCTTTTTTCAGTGATCCTTAATAAAGGTGACGTCTTCATATCCACCCAACATTTCAGTGGCCATAATGGTTAGAGACGGTGTTCTAGTTCTAGGTCTAGTAGGAAGTTCAGACTACGTTTTCTGTACTCTGGTTTGCAATGTTTGTGGGTGTTTCAATCTGATACATTGAGGAAATAGTGTTTTATATTAATAAAAAAATTAATTAATTACTTCTTATGCTGTTTATTATTCGAAATGTTTTTATACATATCCACTTTTTCTCTGAATTTCAATATTTTATGATTTTGTAAATATTGCCTTTTTTATTATTATGAACCATTTTATCTTCTCGGTGATTCCCCCTTTCATTGAATTTGTGTGTGTGTGTGTGTGTGTGTGTGACTTCCTTCGACGTGGCTTTCGAAAGGGGCGAGTTCCTGTATCAATGTATAAATGTGATTACCTTTAATCTATGCCTTTTGTTTTTTTTACTTTTATTGTGTTAGTTATGTTCAGTGCTGTTCGAATGTAATTTTACTCTAAGCTTATTAGTACTAGACCTACACTATATGCCCAAAAGTATCCGGACACTTGCAGATTTTCACATTTTTTAGAATTTCTCCGGAATGGTTTAATTGACTGCCTTTAAACTTCGGACATGTAAAGAACAGACAAAAACTGACATTTTACATTGATGATTCGCTCCTAAGAGTAATTAGGGGACCGTCTACAAACTGATGAAGACAAACAATTTTTTGTCCCACCCCGTTTCACAGAATACTGATAACAAGATGAACCTTTCAGGAATGGTAATGTTTAATGTGCATAATATTTACAGGAATTTTCGTAAACTCAGAACAAATATTTGGGAAGATATAAAGGTTTTCTTAAAAACTATCAAATTTCCCCACCTGTGTTTTGCTTATAACATGCAGAGTGTTCTGTTATATTATACGAAACTTACCTAAAAGTTGACAATATGTTAGAGAAGCATTTTGTAAAAATTTGGAAAAGAAATTTTGAATATTACAGGAATTATGAGTATTTTTAGTAAATTTAGTAAGAATGATGTTTTTTACTAATACGAAACATAATTGATTTTTCTTTCACAGCTTTAAAGCCAGATATATAGGGCAACTTATGTAAAAAATTTAGTTTAATATCATTAGTATTCAGAATGATATCGGCATTACAACGATCAGAATTTTATCTCCTGTCGAAAAGAAGCTAAATGTTGAGGGGTTGTACACAATTATTTTTTTAACTTGTATCTTTAAATAGTTATATTGAATTGTATAGTGATTTAAATTTCTGAATACTTGAAAACTTATCAATTACGTGCAAACTAGAATTCCAGCTAATTAGGCACTATAAATACAAAATTTAATTACTTTAATTCTATTATTTACGCAGTTATTAATAAGTTACATGTACAATTTTTGGCCGAACGATTTTTTTAAATATTTTCTTTTTATGGCGACACGATATTTTATCTAATTAATTTCTTTTCTTAAAATATATTAATAATTCTACATATATATTTTATTCCACGAATTAGATGTGCTAATTTTTTCAGCAAATTCTAAGCACTATAAATTCAATATAACTATTTAAAGATATAAATTTAAAATATCAATTTGTGTACAACCCTCATCTTTTAGCTTCTCTTCGACAGAGATAAATTCTGCTCTTTTAATGCCGATATCTTTCTGAATACTAATGATATTGAACTGCATTTTTATTTATATAAGTTCCTATATATCTGGCTTTAAAGCTGTGAAAGAAAAATACTATGTTTCGCGATGAGAAGAACATTATTTACTAAAAAATACTCATAATTCCTGTATTATTCAAAATTTCTTTTCCAAATTTTTACAAAATGCTTCTCATATATTCAACTTTTAGAAAGTTTTATAATATAAAGAACACTCTGCATGTTATAAAAGCAAAAAAACAGGTGGGAAATTTGAGATTTTATAACCTTTATATCTTCCCAACTATTTGTTATGAGTTTACGAAAATTCCTGTAAATATTATGCACATTAAACATTATCATTTCTGAAAGTTTCATTTTGTTATCTGTATTCTGTGAAGCGGCGTGGGCCAAAAACTGTTTTGTCTTCATCAGCTTGTAGACGGTCCCCTAATTGCCCTCTGGACCTAATTCTCAATGTAAAATGTGAGTTATTGTCTATTTTTTACATGTCCGAAGTTTAAAGGCAGTCAGTTAAATCATTCCGGAGAAATTCTAAAAAATGGGAAAATCTGCAAGTGTCCGGATACTTTTGGGCATATAGTGTATTTTGCTATGCCCTCATGTGCATATCTTTCGCCGAATATCCAGATCCTAAAAATAATTTTTTATCACTGAAATATAAAAAATAATAATTATGAATAAAAAACGATGTATTAACGTGAACGGCTTATTATGGAGATTTCTCTTAATTTCTACAAATCCAGCACACTTATTCAAGTTTTCGTTCCGAAATTTGGATCTTAGTTTAAGACAGCATTTCAAGTTGATGAAATAAAAAATATACCTCGATCCTTTGGAGTCCCAGCTTAATACAGCAATTTGAAATGTTGGACTCATAACTGTAGTCCATGTGTTGAAGAATCCGACTTTTCTCGGCAATTTAATTCTTTGATTAGTAGTTTTTTAGCAGATGGACAGAAAGAAGATGCAGGTTCCAGATTATTCATAATCTCAATTAAGACGTTTAATATTAATTCATTCACACATTCAAGTATGCGTATATTCTTTATTTGTAAAATATTGTAGATTTCTTATCAACGAAGGCTATTTTGCGTTCTCGAATTCACATTGACAACTACATACTAGTGAGAATATTATTAAGATATTTTAAAATTCTGTTTGTCCCATGCTCATGGTATGGAAATGAATAATTTGTATGATAGGGATTAGCTGTGGAAGTTGAAATTGTGAAGATTCTAATAAGTGTGCATTTGTAGCAATTATTTTCCATGCAGTTAGATGAAATGTTTTAATATTGTTTATCGTGCGTGAAGTTTGCACACAGAAAATATTCTAATCGTCACAATATTCTATATAGATTCTAAGATACGGATTGATCTAGATGTTTCAGATCTCCTCACGTACTAAAAGAAGAAATTTTCCTGATGTTTCTGATGCTTTTCTGTCAGCGTTTATGAACACGAGAAATTATAAACACAACAAACTACATGTACAGAATTTGGAATTGGATCCGGTTTCTACAGTAGCATTTAAATTTTGGTCCAGATCCGTTAACAGGAAGAGGCACTTTTCTTAAACAAACAGGCAAGATTCCTCATTATAATATGAAATTATACAAACGTGAGCCAAGTATGGAAAAAAATTTACTTCTCAGCATCATTTAAGTTGTATTAACATTGATGTAGAAACAATACATTGTATTAATTCTTAATTATTTTATTTATTTACGTTCGCGTTGCCAATAGTATTCAAGGAAAAATTTAATTTTTACCCTTTCATTGATTCCAGTTATTTTCTTAAGAATTAAATTTCACGTTCATGAAAAATATTATATATAGGGTGTACGAAATGTATCTTTACACTTTAAAAAATAATTAAAAATAAACAAACAATGATATGCACTTTTGATTTTTTATGTTCCATAAAGAAAATATCAAAGTTTTTTTTGTAATGTTTTATTCCACGATTTCAATGTGCGCACCATTAGTCGCGCGTAACCCATCGAGTCTATATGAGATTTATAACCACGTTGTATGAAGCATTGCAGAATCAACACTTTGGATGGTCGTTGTAATTCGACTTTTCAGTTCATCAGTGTCACGAGTTGGATGTTGATAAACAATGTTTTCCACGTATCCCCATAAAAAGAAGTCCAAAGGTGTTATATCTGGAGATCTAGGTGGCCATTGTATTGAACCTCATATTCCAATCCAAGTCATCTATTTCAGGAAATGCGAAAATTTCAAGCATATCAAGGTAATTGTCAGAGCGGACAGTTATTTCGCGAAAGAAAAAAGGCCCTATAATTCGATCATGCAGCAAACCACACCACACGTTCACTTTAGGGCTGTCTCTTGCTTGTTGCAGTACGGCATGAGAATTTTCTAATCCCCATATTCGAGTATTGTCTCAGTTAACAATAGCTGACACGTGAAACGTTGCCTCATCTAAAAACATTACATGTTGAAGAAAATTTTCATCTTCCTCCGTTTTTTTGTAATATTTCTTCTGCAAATGTTCGACGTCGAGGCTTATCATCAGGCCTTTAACTCATGCAACAATTGAAGTTTATACGCATAAAGCCGTTATTCATATGCACTACATCATGCACAGTTCGTCTCGGTATTTGTAAATGATGGGCCTGCCCTGCTTCTCTATTTACGAGAACCTCGACGAAAGGTTTCTGGAATTCGTTTAACGTCATCGAAGATTCTGCCGAATTTGGTTTTGGCCATACGCTACCTGCCGTCCTGAATAATTCATGCCATTCATAAATTGTGAGTCTTGAAGGTGGCCTTCGATTGTAGGTAGACAAAAATTTAGGTTGTACCTACGTTGCAAATTTAAATTCGATAAACCACGCCACTACTTGCGCTTGTTCTTGCGGTGAAGCCATTTTGAAACGAGAATGTTGCAAAGCATTGACGTAGCGCCATATAGTTTACACTTCATTTAAAAAAACTTTGATATTTTCTTTATGGAACATAAAAAACCGTAAGTGCATATAATTGTTTGTTTATTTTTAATTATTTTTTTAAAAGTGTAAAGATCCATTTCGGACACCCTGTAGATTTTCATCTATTGCATTCATTTAAATGCCAATTGTCTCACGTGAAAGAAATTTTAATGTGTAGATGTAAACATTACATTGTTGGTAGGGCCAATATTTTTAACACAACGGGAGGGATTCAGTGCAGTACATATTTTTTGAATCAATATACATATATTTCTTCAAAAGTTACAAAATTTAACTTTTTATACGGTCTCCGGGTCCGTCCTATCAGTCATATTTAATACAAAGTTGGTGACTCACTAAAACATACGAAAAAGAAAGTCTCATTGATTTATGACTAAAATTGACCGAGTTACAGTCTTTTAATCTAAGTGGTGGTGGTATGCAAATTTATTTTAAGGAGCAATTTGAAAAAGTAAAATGTTTTGACGAAATAAAAAATGTCATTGTAACTTTTTATTGGTTTATATATTCAATAGAAAAGTACAAAGTAGATTTTAGATAGATCACTTATAAATTCAAAAACATTCACTCAAATTAAAAATAAGTTCTGCATATATATGAAAAATATAAAAAAATTAACAATAACATGTTATTGTAAGCAGCTGAATTTTGCATAATATATGGGGTTGCCATAATTGCCAAGCATTGATACGGAACGTTTAAGTGCTAAATAAATAAAACATGAAAAAAGTGAGTAGGTAACTGTTTATTTTACTAATAATCTACTAATTTTACTAATAGGGATAAAAGAAATCAATAAAGTTTAAGCAATCATAAAAATTAACACGTAGTGTAAAAAAATGATGCGGGACAAATACTTTTAGCCCAGTTATATTTTAAATTTGTCTTTACTTTCTTAATTATGTCACTTTCTTTTTTTCACATAATTATAAAGTTGGGTGCAAGTCATTTTAAAATTATAAAGACGCAGAGTTTTGGGGAAAAAAAGGACGAAAAAAAAGGGATAACTGAGCAGTCAAATAGGGTGGCTGTCCCGTATATATGGGACGTATGGCAACCCTAATAACAGAAGAAGGATTTAAAATTGCGTTCTATTATTTCTATTAAACAAAATTATTGTCTGACCGTAGTGCTCCTAACATCAGACGAATTACATTAAAAAATTTCAGAAACCATATCAACTAAGAGTTTAATTCTCAGTTTTAACAGATAATTTTTTTAACGTTGAAATAAAAGAAATAACTAGCGGTAGTGGTCTTCCCTAAACGTTCTTGTACTTCGTATACTATTCGTCAAAATCTCGATTTCGAATTTTTTGCCGATTACAATACTTCCTCTTTGTAAACTTCGTATATGAGAAAGTAAAAAAAAACAAACAAACCTGAAATCAAATATCTGTTGCCACGTTTTAAAAAAAAATATTACTTTGAAGCAGGTCCGATAAAATATGCAAAAATTCTGCTTTGGAGTTAAGTTCCCAAGCAAACAATTTATGCTATCAAAACCGAATAAATTGCTAAAGTTCGTGAATAAAAGATTTGCTGATATAATAAGATTAGTTTGAATTTTATTTACTACAATAAAAACATTGTTACAATTTGAAAACATCTATACTTATAAAAGGCAATGTTTGTGTGCGTGTGTGTGTGTGTGTGTGTTTGTCTGCGATGTCCAGACGAATCTATCGCACTTACAGCCATGAAATTTGGCACACAGATAGTCGTAATGGTGACTGAGTGCACCTCGAAGCCGAAATTTTAAATTTTAATCTAGAATTTTTTTTATTTAATGTTTTGTGTTGTTTTGGTTGATTTTTCGCACTAATTTCTCATTAGAATGGTTTCAAATAATTGTACGACAAAAATAGATAGACCATCGGAAAGAGCACGCGATTTCCGTTCTAATGAAGTTAGTTTTGAATTTCTATCTTAAATTACTGAATTTTGAGAATTTTTTAAAAATCAGTCAGTTTTGCACCTAAATGTTGGTTTTGTTTTTAAATTTGTTGCATCCGACTTTCTAATAACACTATTATTTTCAATTTTTTTCAGCTTATAACTGCAACGGTTCTGTCGGATTTAAAATGAGAATGGTTAAAATATCTTTTTTCGTTTTTTTAAAATTAATTTTTTCCTGGTAGTTGAACGACATGTTTCCTCTAGCGAAGCTTCCGCCCACGACAGTCTCCGGAACGTTGCGGGCAATTTCATTGGCTGAAGGGCCAGGGTGACGTCATTACTTTCGCGTTCTGCGAGGAGATGATGTATTTACTCCATGACTTCGATTATTATTTTTAAGCGTATCTTAACTTATTTCTTTGACTTTCATACTTTGCTCGCGGTGTAATAAATATCACATTGTAATTTTTTAACATTATTTGGATTTAACGGTACTCGGTCGAGAGGAAAAAGAGGCGGACCAACTCAATAATATATATATATTTCTGTTTTGATTTAGTTTTTAAAACTTTCATTTATGCAATTGTATGTGGGCTTTTTTTTTATTTTGTTGAAATCCCGATCCCACGGGCAACGCCGTGCGCGTACTGCTAGTTGGTAATATTCCGAAGTTTACAAACGTTGTGCGCCGATGCACAATATGGCGCGTAGTATGCGATTATACAGACCGACAGACAGTCAACTCTTTGACGGATTTGGCCCAAACTTTTCTACGGACCTACATTCATGATAATAAAACTGTGAACCAATTTCATCCCTCTAACTTTAATAGTTTTGAGTCATCGTGTTCACAGACACACAGACAGACATAATTCAAAAATTGTGTTTTTTGGACTCAGGGAGGTCTAAAACGTGGAGTCAAAACGTGGATTCGTCAAAATCTCGAGTTCGAATTTTTTGAAGATTACTGGAGTCAAAACGTGGATTCGTCAAAATCTCGAGTTCGAATTTTTTGAAGATTACAATACTTTCTCTTTATATACTTCGTAAAAGTAAATAATGAGAAAGTAAATAATGTATGACAAACGACGTAGTAACTTGAGCAATGTATCAAAGAGATTTCTCTATATATCCACAAATCCAGCACACTTATTCAAGTTTTCTTTCCGAATTTGGGTCTTAGTTTAAGACAGCATTTGAACATGAGGTGTTAAAAAATATGCCTTTATCCATTTGAATTCTCGCATACCACAGTATTTGAAGTGGATGAATTCATAACTCTACCGCTATCCAGGCGTGGGGAAGAGTCCATGTTTCTTCTTTTATTTTTTATTTCATTTAATTAATTAATTAATTTTTTTGGCGATTTGATTCTTTGATTAATAATTTTATAAGCAGATGGAATGAAAGAAGAGCCAGGTTTAAATTTATCAATAGTTCCAGTTAAGACGTTTGAATTTCATCCATTCCCTTAGTCGAGTATGCATATATCCTCAGTAGTACATTATCGTAGATTTCTTTTTAACAAATTGCTAATTTGCGCGCTCGAATTCGCCTTAACTCCGACATCGAAGTGAATAAATTGCTAAGAATTATTAAAACTTTGTTTGTCCCATGTTCTTGGTATGGATATGAATAATTGATATGAGAAGGATTAGCTGTGGAAGTATTATTAGAATGCCTAACACGCTCCACTGCGCATAGCAAAACAGTTCGAAATTATAAATACTCATTTGTAGCACTGTTTCACGATGATTTTCCATATAATTAGATTAAAGGTTTTATCATTGTTTTCTCGTGCGTGAAATATGCACACTGAAAATATTCTAATTATCAAAATATTCAATCTAGATTCTAAGAATTTGATGTTTCAGGTCTCCCCAAGTCTGGAAGGAAGCATTTTTCGTAATGTGTCTGATGCTTTTCTGTCAAACACGAGAAACTAGAAACTCAGCAAACTAAATCGACGGAATTAAGAAATTGCTCCAAATGACAAAATAGCGCTCAAATTTTGGTCTAGATCTGTTAACAAGAAGAGGCGCCTTTCTTAAACAAACGAGCAAGTTTCCTCATTATGCTACACAAATGTGAGTTAGATATAGAAAATTATTTTACTTTCCATTAACATTGATATAGAAACAATATACTGTATTATTTTTTAATTAATTATTTTATTTATTTACTTTCGCGTTTCCAATCACATTCAAGGAAAATTTCATTTATACCAATTATTTGCTAAATATTTACACTGACACTATAGATGGGATCAATATTTTTCACGCGATGGGAGGGATTCAGTGCACAACACAGCCTTTGGAATCCAAGAGGATCATCGTGGAAAGTGTAAAACTGATCCCGGGTGCACCTAAGTACTGGAGAATTTAGGAAAATACGGCCCATTCCTTTTTAAAAGCAAGCCAAGGGTGGTCTCTCTAATACTGAGACACAGTCTTGGTAAAAAATAATACTTATAACAGAATTAACCCTTTTTCCGGTAATGTGAAGCGGATGAACGGTAAATTGCAGGATTTTTCAACATTCCAAGTTAGGAAATAGTTATGTTGAATAACTTTTATTTCAGTCCCTAACATAATTATAGAAAGCATGTTGTTAACGATTTTTTTTAAAATATTCAAGCATAGGGATGTAAATAAAGTAGTGGCAACGTAGATTATAAAAATTTTATAATAAACTTCATAATTGCATTACATTCCTTCAATATAATCACAAGCAAAGTTTTGCACATTTTTTCCAAATGTCGGGGAGCTACAGGAGATACCGTTGACAAGGTGATGTTTGTTGATGACAGCAACGAAGTGCCCTAACATTCTCCATTTCTTCAATATGTGCCACACCGTTTGATGATTGTGACAAATTTCAAGGATAAATTCCAGATAGTCCATCAACGGTCTATGGAAAGAAGACCACTCACGATGTCAATCTCATGTTTAGAAATGGACGGTCAAATTGTGCGGTGTAAATCCGCAGTCTCATTCAGACCCGTACGAAACGCTTTGACCCATCGTGTAAACTTCTTATACTGTAACGCATTATCGCCACAGACTCAAGTAATCCGTGATAAGATTCAGGTGCATTTTTGCCACGGGCAACCTCGATGTTCCTCAACGACAGCTGACCACCTTTTGTAAGCATGCTTTAGAGCAGTAAAAATGACACTGTCCACTTCAACGCCGCGCAGCAACCACCCTTCTAACTGGATCGACTGTTTTATGCAATTTACACATCGATAACAGTGCCACCTCACGGCTCCCATATCCTGCTAGCGCATGCCCGATCCTCTGCGACTTTCTGGACTACGTTGCCAGAACTTTATTTACAACCCTCGAATAATATTCTGCATTTATAAATTCATTTCTTAGCACAATCTTCTAAATTTTTCTTATTCATGGTACGGCGTTAACCGTGGAATCAGGACAACAAAACGAGGGGGGTGGGTGGGAAATGCCCGCAATGTCACGAAAAAGTTTTGAAAACAAGATCAAAACAAAAGATGCACATTATTGATTGTTTCCGCTTATTTTTTGTGATAATGACATTTATCAAAAGATAATGTATGTAATATTGAGTTTGCCCGCTTCTTTTTCTTTTAACTATGAAGCGAATGTAATGACGTCACCTGCTGGAAGGAATCGGATTGTAGATATGCATGCTGGGAACAAAAGCATATGACGTCACCTGCCGCGAGGAAGGTCACGAACCTGCCAATAAAATTGCAACAATGCATTCTGGCATCGTCCGGAGAAACTCTCGCTGTTAAATCTCGCTAGCAAAAAAACTGTTTGAACTGATCAGGGAAAAATTAATTTTAAAAAAACGAAAAAAGATATCTTAACCGTTCTTGTTTTAAATCCAACAAAAACGTTCCAGTTATAAGCTGGAAAAAAATAAAAATTATAGAGATGTTAGAACGTCAGATGCGAGAATTTGAAGAAATCCTTATTGAAAATTACCATAAAAGTGACTATTTTTCAAAAATTTCTCAAAATTCAGTAAATTGCGTTAGACGTATGAAACAAACTTCATTAGAACGGAACTCGTTTTTTCTTTCTGATGGTGTAACTGTTTTTTCGTACAATTATTCGAAGCCATGCTATTGAGAAATGAGTGCGAAAAATCACCCAGAACAACACAAAATATTAAATAAAAAATTTTCTAGATTAAATTTTAAAACTCCGGCTTCGCGGTTCGTTCACCCACCAATACGACTACCTGTGTGTCACATTTCATGGCTGTAAGTGCGACAGATTCGTCTGGACATTTCAGACACACACACACATGCACACAAACATTGCCTTTTATAAGTATAGATTTATATTTTTAATTATTGATACTAAAAAAATTTGAATACTTTATTTGGAAACTTAAAAAAAAACGAAAATTTCTTCTGGATATAGAAATGTTGAATTAAGAGAAAGATATTCAATGCACGACGTTCATTCCTTCACGATTAAATTTTTTCTTAAAGTTAAAAGATATCTTCCTAATTATAGATTATTTTAAATCTCAGAAACATATGACTATTATATATTTTTTGTGATAGACTTTTTGTAAAGGATTTTCAAAATTTTTAATTAAAGTTGAAATATTTTAAATTTCATAAGAGTTTATAAATCACAGTCTTTATGAAGTGGAATTAAAATTTGTATACAGCAATATAACTGAACGTTTTCTGAAATGCCATTGCTAGATATAATATTGTTATAACAAAAAGTGTATAGATATGATTATTTACGAAAAATATAAACCCTTTTTTAGACTTAAAAATTAAAATTCCCCCTATCATCAATTGAAATTATATGATAATATAGAAAGAAGGTCACAGATATTTATTACTCTACAAAGGTTAATAACGAGTTTCAAGAAAAACTTGACAAACTGCATCTCAAGAAACTTTCAATGAAAAATTACTTCGCTGTTCCGCAAAGCTTTCAAATTTTATTTGCTTAACAACCGGTAAACGATTTAATCCATGAAGTGAATAAAACTCACTTAATATTTCGAAATTATTAATTGCAAATACAGAAGAAAATAACTAGTTATAACGGTGTTATATTCGCTGAGAACATTAGCGGGTAACATAATCGTCGCAATTAATGCTACATGCATTTATTTTATTTATTTCCCACGAAAGTATTAATAAAATTTTGTTGGTGAAAAAGATACAAGGATATGTGAGAGTTATATGTGGCTTTTATATCTTAGAAACCGTTGAGCTATCGCCGTATTTACGTAGGCAGACTTTCCAAAGTTACTGCCGTCAAAGGCCAAATATTATATCTCAATTTTCAAACGTCTCATGAGCTTCAATTTATGGAATTGCATCAGTTTACTCATGTCATCTTTTGTTTGTGAGCTGGAATCTAGTGTTGAGCGTCTGCTCGTCTCAATTTGTCGAAGTTTCCTCATCCTGTGCATTCTCACAGCTTCTATCTCTGGAACCTATTCCGAATTCCCTATATATTTTTCTTTTCAATTTTTATGAGACCCAACCCAAGAGTTTATCATCGTGCTGCGTAGATATTTTAAAATTAATAAAGGTTTTAGATTAATTTATTATAGAAAACACTTTTTTCTCAGGTTGTTTATTAAGTCATTTAACACTGTCTATCTTCGTGTTTTCATTTTATTATTCATGGAAATTTGTTCTCCTGTGTCACACTTGATTTCCTACCTGTTCACATTTTTGAACTTTACTCATCTTGCTTGATGGCAAAGCGGCAGTCTGTCATTCAAAGTTGCCCTCTAGGAATGTAAACTATGTGGTTAAGGTAAATAATTTTGGATCTTACATACTCTTTGCTCTCTTGCAACTACTATTCTTTACTTCTGCATACCATGAAATATGCATATTGCTTCTAAAAAATTTTTTCCTTTATAGCTTGAGTTATTTTACTTTGCAGATGTCACTGAGTCTGAAATAGATTCGGCATACATTAGGATTGGATGCAGATTTTCTTAAAATTAGAACGTTATTTAAAAAAGATTGGTTCAAACTTCTTCCTTTTAAATGGATGCTCTTACTTATTTTTGACCAAACATTTTGTTTAACATAATTGATGTCATATCTGAAGAAAAATTCATTTTCTAAGATAAGGATAATTTGTTTTCATTTCTGTGACCCACTCAATCGGTTTTTCAAGTAGATCAATATTGCTGGCGAGGCCGGTCAGAAAGTGACGAAGATACCAATTTTGGTTCACATTGTCTGAAAAAACCTTATAATAATTTGCAATTTTCATTAATGTTTTTGTTTGCTGTGCGCAATAGTAACATACATTTTCGTGAAAATAGCACTTATTTTCAGGAAGATATAAAGGCTTTTAAAAATCCAATATTTTCCGTTGTTTTTTGCTAAGAACAAGCTGAGTTTAAAACCAAATTATACGAAATGTAAAGAATACGTGACAATTAACCATGAAAGCACTGCTTTAAAAATATACAAAAATAAATATTTGAGAAAATATGGGTATCTGTAGTAAATCATTTTTCTTTCTTAATTTCAAAGGCAGATATAGAGGGCAGCTTATATAAAAATTTTAATACCTTTAATATTCAGAAAGATATTGGAATTGCAAAGATCCGGATTTCGGTTACTCTCTAAGATAATATAAATTATGAGGATTTTTATACAAATTGATATCATTTAAAATTGACTCTTCTAAGGGTATCATTCAATGTAGGAAAGTTGAATATCCAAGATACCCATATATACTTATAAATTAAAAGTATAATTTAGAGTGAATTGAGATTCTATGCTCTTTGTCTAGTATCGTTTATCAAACCCAAGATAGAAACATCTATTTCTCTCTGCAATTATAAAAAATTGCATTACATTCTACAAATAAACTAGTCTCAGCACTTGTAACCTCACGTATCAGAACTTCAACATATTGATAATAGCAACGTAACTCTAATTTACCTTAACCAGACTGGATATAAGGATCCTAACTTTATGTAAAAGGAATAATAACACCACACACAAATGTAGCCTGTTGCGATTAAAATATTTTTATAGAAAAAGACGGTATTAAAATAGTGGTAAAAAATTTTTCTTATAAATAAATCACTAAAAATTTAATTATTTTCTATTATCTGCTTCCCTTTGGCGTATAAAGTATCTTCGCAATATTATTACAGATGATAATGATTCTAGCGCAAAGCGAATCAAGTAATATTTGTAAAATTATTTCAAAATAAATTTTCAGCCTCATTTTTGTTTTAACTTAAGAATAATTGCGCTCTTTCCTTTAGATTAAATGTATGCGCTGCAATGTAATTTCATTTATTGTAAAGCAAAATTTTGTAATATAGTAATTCACACTTTAGGAAATGCAACATGATAATTCAGTTGTTGCTGAAAATGGGCGCGAAATTCCGAACATTTTTTTATGTAAATCAAGCCTGTGTTCTGTCTTTGGTCCTGGATATGTCGATGTGAACCTTGAATTAAAATTGGATGTCGCAGCTACCGCACCTATTGTGGGAAGGAAAATTCAGTCATCCAAATGCATATTTCTTTTCACTTAACCAGTTTTTCTTATGAAAAAACTAAAATAATGTGTACATAAACACTTTTAACTTAAACAGTAAAACCTCTTGAGTTCGCCATCAAAAACGAAGTGAGATATGTCAGATAATATGAAAAGTATCTGAAAATATTTAAATAATTTAAGGTTATAAGTATTATGAAATTTAATTAAGAATTAAGAAAATACCCATAATTCATTTTTTATTATTCATTCACTACTCTGCCTTAATTAAACTAAATGTATTAAATGTAACTTTGAATTTATTAAATTAAGTGATAATTAAAACACTTTTAATGAAACAACTATTTTAAAGTCATCAAACATATATCCTTATTATTTCTTGAATTTCTATCACAGAACATGTAACAATAAAGGACAATTTTCATTGTCGGATATATTATGACTTTTCAGTTTAATTTACTACGACAAATAAATATTAAAACGACCACATTTATGACAATGATGTGTACGACCTATGTCTAGTGTCCTTTCTCTTTTAAGGACTACGAAATTTCCATTATTGCAAGAGACTATTGATGAGCGAAACTTTTTTCGCTCTTTCCCAGGTCCTGTCACACTCTTTCCTAAATGGAGTAGTTTGGCCATTGATGGCTCTTTTTCAAAGAAACCCAAACAATCAAATCCAATCCATTTTCGCTAAAGTAAAAAGATTTCATTAATGAACGTCTTTAATAATTTTACTCTCTTTATTTTACGGAGATTTTTTTATTACAATTTTTTTAGTCAAGTAGTAAAAACAAATCTTGAGTGCCATTTTTAGCTTAAAATTTTCCATTTTGTATTGATGTTCACATTTTTAGATTTTTTCAGTTTGCCTAATTCTAATTTTTTTTTCGTCTTGCCAGTTTCGTTTTATCCAAGTTGCACCGAAAATAACTCAACAAAACATTTAAATAATGTATAAAATATGGATCCAACCCCTTCCCAAATAATAAGAATGAAAGATTAGAAAAATTTGTAAGAAAAAATGCATCAGAAAACATAATTACTCCAGACGACGATAGTTTTGAAATGTCACAAACATTGCCGAACAAAAAAAAATTCTATTCATTTTATATGAATGCGGAAGATATCTTACAAATGTGGTATTAGAAATATTCCATTAATTTAAAACGTGATTGAAATAAGGTCTCAAGGTAAGAATCTCAATCAACATTGTGATTACTCGAGTTTCGAATCATTCGAAGATAGCTTTTCTCCGTGTATCACCCAAGAACATATCGTTATCACGAGAGGTAAGGGTTAATATTTCTATTCGAAAATATAGAGCTTATGTGTGTTGAGCCTCCATGCCATACGCCTACTGTCGACTATAAAACTGGTGAGAAAAATACTTCTTTCTTTTTCTTTGTAAGCATAACATATCGTATCTGACACTAATAATAAACCAATCGTAGGACATGCATTCACTTCGCGTTCATCCGAATAATAATATCCATAATTCATCAGGATAAAATGAAAAAGCATGAACTCTCAATTTTCATATACCAGCCCGGATCTCAAGACTCCAAGCTATATATTAAAGAAAAACCGATTTGGATCAGGGTTTTTTATCTGGTTTGTTTTTGAAAAAAATTTATATATGAAATTTTTTCACTAAAATAGTGGTAAACATTTTACAAAGAAGTCGATTTAATTGTAAATGGTTGGTTTTATCCAGTTTCTAAATACATAAATTTTCTTTGTAAAATAATTACAGGTGTGAACGATTCCAAGGCAAATCAGTTAAAACAATACTTAATAAATTATTTCATAAAAAAATTCTCAGTCTTTCAAATATGCTTCATATGGAGGTTAACTCTAGAATAATTGTTCTCTTTTCAATTGATCAGTGTTCATGTATTAATTGCATTATATTTTCATTCATTCCAAAACACCATTTTGTAACTTGACAGTTAGGAAAAAGAAACTGCACAAATATGAAAACAATTATATTAAAATCGTATCCAAATTGGTGAGAAAGAGATCGTAATTTGGAATATCTGAATCTAAAATGTCTGAACAATATTAGAAATCGTATGTACCTTACATCAACTAAAATCTTACATTCGAACCACTCGTTTAATTCTGATTAATTAACATTAATTTACATAAGAGTTAAGAAATGCTGTCAGAGATACTAGCAAGTTAAATTGAAAATCTCTGGATATGTAAGCAGTTTTTCACGCAAGGTTACTTGAGATTACTAAAATTACTAAAGTTAGAGTGACACGGAGAGAAAATAAGTGGATGACGTCACAATGGGAACACAGCGTTTCGACACAATGTTATATAACGAAATAAATATGTTTCACAGCTCTTGAAGCAACAGTAAAACCTTTTCTAAACTTCATTTTTTCTAGAAACGTTGCTAAATAATAACACATTAGGAAAGAATCAAAATTTGGAGTATTGAATGAAAAATTTTAATAACACTTAGTGATCTTTCTAATATGGCCTCTATACTCTTGCATACAAGGGACTGCGGTGGTCTAATGGCAAAGTCCCGGCTACGGGACCAGAAGGTCCTAGGCTCAAAGCACAGCTCCACCGAAAGCCCGCTGTATATGTGGGCCTGAGGCATGCCAAATCTGATATCGAGGGCCAAACACCCCAACCTTGGTGTAGCGTGGAAGCTTGCAGAGGGTGTGCCAACTCAGGCGTCGCACTCATTTGACCGTAGGTAAATTTAGGAGGTTCAATCAACAAACATTCACTAACAAACCTAAGATCTAAAATAAAGACACCAAACAACCCATACTCTTTCGTACCAAGTTGGACAAACATAGTTGCCAACGCCCTGGCTTGCTGACTCACAGGGCTTTGGTTCTGTCCCATGTGAGCATTTTATCCTCTTAGCAGCTGCATGACAAATATGTTACAAAATTAAAGTTTGGAATTTCGCAAACTTCGAATCTGTAAAATAAATATTTTCTTCGATTTTGTTCATTTTCCTCCAAACATGCGTACTTTTATGGTATATTTAAAAGAAATCGTATTTTAATTTCTCTCCCTTCCCCCGTACTTGCAAATATACTAAATTAAAATCGTATAAATATTTTACTCGACGGCCTTTCTGCTACTCCTGTATAATAAAAATAAAATCCAATAGAATGTATACTACATATAAATAAAGTTCTATCCAAAGCTTACAAAGGTGTTTCAAAAAGTAAAGTAACAAGACATCCGCCACGTGTTCACATTTTCTCAGTAAGAATCACATTTCCTGACTAAACAGCTGAGACGATCACATCATTCGAACACCGCCGGTAGATGGATCTAACTGTGTGGTAATACTCCGAAGTCTTGATTAAAAGATAGAGGAGTAGATGGAGGGGAATAGGGAATACCATTACTGTTTCAGAATACATTACCATTCGGAAAGAGCAAATGCGTAATTTACAAATTTTTTGTATTAATCTGAGAAGGTTGGTGATAAAAAGGGACGTACCGAGGTTGGGCGCTAAGATGACCATTAAAAATGCAAGTTTTAAGAGCTAGATAATAATTGATTCGGATCGGTGTATAACTTCGTGAGATATTATAGACAGAATATATAGAGATATTATAGATCCTTTAAGAAGCTCGATATTTGGGTTTCACATGAATTGAAAGCGAATCAATAAACTCAATGAAGCATTGTTTGCGCTATGCATCTCAAACGCAACGAAATCGATCCGTTTTTGAAACAAATTATCATTGGGGATGAAAAATGGATCGTCTACAATAATAG
>BGPR01011354.1:6318-49001 GCA_013235015.1 Araneus ventricosus
AAAATTACTTTTTCATGTAAGCTCTTTACTCTCAATGATATAGATTTAACAACTTTTGTTATAAATAAAAATCGTACTGAAATCTATACTTTATCAGAATATTTATCCGAATGTGCAGACTAGTGAACTTATTGACATTTCATAAAAAAATGTCATACAAAGTTTTGAATTTATTTCATTTACACTTTTCTTTTATTTGTCAACACGATTAAATTAGATATTTGTTTGTTCTGTTCATTATATTCTTCCTTCAAATGTATTAATTCCGAGCATCATGAAAATGTAATTTATAGATGAATTAATAGCAATTCGTTTCCTGCAAAAGAATGTGGAATTATCACAAGCGTGCATGTAAACAGAGCTTAAAAATAGGCCGCGGTTGGAGGTTAAATCATTGGGCATTTATTAGTTCTAATTTCCGAGTCGCTCTAACAAAATTTTTCATTTTCGATATTATAAACTTATTTCGCCCCAAACCAGAAATTAAAACTGAAGGAAAGTGCGAAACTGGTTTAGGAAAGATTTATCTATCAAATCTTAGTAGTAGTTCAGAAAGTAGCTTCAAATTTTCATTCTTTCAATAAGATGCACGCACATCATGTTGAAAATCACCGACATACACTCAGTATAAAATTTCAAAAAAGAATAATTTTAAAAAAGCATCGAAATGGTATATTGAAGATGAAAATAAAAAAATGGTTTAGATTTTATTTAAATTATTCCTATTTGTTAAATTTTTTCAATACAATGTTTTTCAGAAAACACATAGTTAAACATTTCCAAATGCTGCTTAATTTTCACGGTAAATGAAAGAGAATTTATGTGAAAATTGGTAATACGCGATTTTCAAAGAAAAATCTGATAGTATTTTAATTGACTCTCATATATTCTTCATATAAGCCGTATAATGACAATTATTGTCCCAACCTAGTGAATCCAGGGGGGCCATTTGGCCATAGCTTTCCCCTGTGAGCCGCTTCTATCTATTAAAAAACTGAAATTAATTTGAAATATATGGATAACATAATTTAAAATTTCCCGGGAACTATTGATCATAACGAGATAAATTTTATATCAATCGGTAGCAAATTTTAAAGCTATTAAATGTGAAATTAGAACGACAATTACTCTTTTAAATTTAAAATTACTGAAATTTAGGTTCTCTAACAATGAAATAATGCTGTTTAACGTCTTGCAGTGCTATGGCGCGAGTTTTATTGTTGACGTCAGAGCGTTACCGAGAGAGAGATTTGGGCTATTATATTAGTAATATCTTGTAAAATGTATTTTTTATTTATTGCAAATTAATGTAGTTAGGACAATAATTGTCATTATTACGGCTTATACTAGAGAATATATGAGAAAGTCGATTAAAAATACCCCCCATCCGATTTTTCTTTTGAAAATCGCGTATTACCGAATTTTTCAACATAAATTCTCTTTCATGCTCCTTACGTGAAAATTAAAGCAGCGATTTCGGAAATGTTAAAACTATGTGTTTTCTGAAAAACATTGTATTGAAAAAAATTTAACGAATAGGAATAATTTAAATAAAATGCGCAAAACCATTTTTTTATTTTCATCTTCAATATACTGCATTTCTGATGCTTTTTTAAAAATTATTCTTTTTGAGTGCTGAAATTTTATACTGAGTTTATGTCGGTGATTTTCAACATACAGTGCGTGCATCTTATTGAAAGAATGAAAATTTGCGAAACTACTTTCTTTAGAACTACTACTAAGAATTTGATGATAATCATTTTCCTAAACCGGTTTCGACACTTTCCTTCGGATTTTAATTTCTGGTTTGGGGCGAAATCAAGGTTTATATTATCGAAAATGAAAATTTTGTTAGGCGACACTCGGAAATTAGAACTTAATAAAATGTCCTCTGTATTTAACCCTCCAACCGCGGCCTATTTTTAAGCTCTGTTTACATGCAACGCTTGTGAATAATTCCACATTCTTTTGCAGTGAAACGAATTGCTATTAATTCATCTATAAAATTACATTTTCATGATGCTCGGAATTAATACATTTGAAGGAAGTATAATGAGACCGAACAAAAAAATATTTAATTCTTACAATCGTATTGACAGAAATAAAAGAAAAGTGTAAATGAAATAAATTCAAAAACTTTGGCAGACGACATTTTTTTTATGAAATGTCAATAAGTTCACTCGAGAATCTCGCTACATTCGGATAAATATTCTGATGAAGTATAGTTTCCAGTACGATTTTTAATTTTATAAGAAAGGTTGTTTAAAATCTATATCATTGAGAGTAAAGGTTACATGAAAAGTAATTTTAAAAAATTTTGAACTTTATTTTCCATTAAAATTAATTGAATGAAAAATTAGTCGTTTTATTAAACTTTTAATAAAAATTTTAATTATTAAATTATCCGAAATTAAATTAATTGAGCGAAAATTGTCGTGATGCAAATATAAATATTTCTTTAAAAAAAATCCAGCACCTGCATTTTAAAACAATTGAATCATATATATTTTTAATACATGAATGTATTTGACTCCCAGATCGTCCATATAGAGATCTGGAAATCCGTAATTGTGATTGCTATGAAGATCCGAAAAATTTCTCTGCAAACTCGTTAGTGTGATCAAGCTGTTGATTGTAATGGAATAAAATTCGTACTCGGTGACACACATCACCAGTTTTAACTAGAATGCTTTGTGCTGGAGGAAAAAGGACATGGTGGAGGATAACGTTCAATTTGCTGCTGGATGGGATGCTCAGTTACATTTGTTGTTTGACTATGACATAACGCCAATTAACTAAATTCAAAATGCCTCCATTTATCATTATCATAAATTGATATTTTGTATATAAAATTGTATAATATTTCAGACTTCTGAAAAGCTAAAAACATTTCTTTCTCTTTGCAGATGGGCAGGGTTGCAACTCTAGTAGAAGATGAACAGGTCAGTAATATATTTTCACACTCTATTAAAATTATCATTAAATGTATTAGTAAAAATAAGTATTAAATTGTTTCGCAGACGGCTATGGTGGCATAATAAGGTTATGTCGAACCTCCAACCGTAGCTTATTTTTTGTATCGTTGTTTATATTAACCTCTTGTGAAAATAAGTACAAATAATTTTGCAACGAAGCGATTCTTGGTATTAGTCTCGGCTTTTTAATCGGAGGATTTACCGTGCATGTGGGCCTGGTGTTACGTGCGCACGTTTTTCTAAATCCATAGGTGTGGCGAAAACGTCCGCATGTGGTGTGCGTGAAAGTTTGTTACCTGATCAGGTATTGGTTGTCAACTAACCACGGTTCAGAATTATGATTGTCTCTAAATAGCCCCCAAACTGGATATGTTAATTTAGTAAATGACCAATGAAGGGAATAACGGTACTATAGTGTATATAACGGTATATAGTGTTTGTTTAGAGAGGGTTAAGCATGATATGGCTTCTAATATAGAGAATGTAACATGTTTTTCTTCTTTAACACCTTCGCGTCCTTAAGGGAAATAATCCGCACACGACTGTCAATTATCACCATCTGCGGAATCTTACTCTCGCGACGATATTAATAATATGGTATAATTCCACGGCTGTGACAAGACGTTTGACGATTGTTATGTGCAGATTTTGTTTATGGATACCAAATGGGAAAAAGGGAGATTATCTAATTTCCAAATTCGGACCAAAAAACCGTGCATTCGTAAAATTGAGATTTGAAGCATCATAATTAATTAATATGATGATTACAAAATTGAACTTAAAGCCTGTCGTTTGTAATAGCACCTCTGTGTTAATCAGTCGCGCATCATTATCCATTCTAGTCGTTTTACAAATCCGCTGCAAGCCCAGAAAAATGTAACTGTGCTGTGAACAGACAAAATTACTTACCATGAAAGCAAGAAGTGGAAATGTATTGGGCATCTTTTAGCGTGCTATTAATTTTTTTCTCCCTAATCTGATTTTTACCCGAAATTCTTGCGATGAATATTTTATAATTATAGGGGAAATCGCCCACATCCATATCTTCCAGTATGGGATTGATTTACAGTTGGGAGCTTTATCTTCTCGTTAAGCTTGGAAATAGCCCTTTTACTTTTTCATGTCGCAATTCTTGTAACTAAGATATTTCTTTGATCGTACGCATATTTAAAAACATTTCTCATTACAGGGTCTGACATGGGGAAAGGCGTTCTTGCTTGGCCCAGGAGCCGACTCCTCTTTGTCTTACTTGGACAAGCGTGAAGCGAAACTGGGCGGCTACTGCACGACAGTCGTAACTTTCCAACCCCGAGATCCGAGGGAAGAGCCTTTTCCAGTCATACTGTACACAGCACTTCCTTCCAACCGTCTGTACGTCGGCTCTGCACCTTTGCACCAAGTGGCAACAGAAATCGCAGAGGCGAAAGGACATTGTGGACACAATGCGGAATATCTATTAAGGTTGGCGAACTTCATGAAAGAACAACTACCAGATGTGTGGGACGAACACCTCTACCACTTAGACCATCTGGTACGATCCCGCCTGAAAGAGATGAATTTGTCAGTGGATGATATCATGGGTGTAGAGAAGCCGTTGGCAGTGGCTGGACTAGTTGACGACCTAGAAATCAGGGAGGATAGGAGGTCGCCATCTTCGTCTCCTCCAGACTACGCATCACGAGTGCCTTCGAGGAAACTGCGATGTCTGGATATTTGATATGCGGAAAGAGATTTTAAGATGTTTTTACAAAAGCATTGGACTTCACAAATGCAGTTTTCCATCATCTGGATCCAAACAGAACTTTCACTCTGCTGGACCAGTTCTCTGAATGCCTTTCATAAAGTGCTTATATCTTGCCTCATGAGTCCAATTTTTGGGTACTTTTGGATCTCACTGTGCTAGTAGACATCAAGAGCATTACAGAAATTTCTGGTGCTTAGGCCCTTGATGTCTACTTTCCAAATAACTTACAGCGCCAGTATTTTCCTTCCAGTCATCTTAACTCTCTGAAAAGCGACCATTTATATATACATCGTAAATTTTACATGCAATAGTTGTCGAGCAGTTTTTAATAGATGCTAATTTCGTGTACTGAATTATGCAAAATTTAAATTGTCCGATACCTGCCATACTGTTGTTAAAAAAATATGTCATAAATGTTTTTGATATTATACTAATTTTTTAAAAATTTTAAGTATCAAATTGTTGTTGGAAGGCATTTATTTAAATTAATATCTGAAAAATGTAACACATCTAAGTGTTAAGATCAATGCAAAGCAGCGAACTTATTGCCAAAGTTTTTCCCATACTTCTGGTGGTCTTTTACCTGAAAGAAACCTCAAGTGAACTATTGATTTACCTGTTCCTAGGATCTTCTCAAACTGAATAGTGTTAGAAGTCTAATTTATTTTGTATGTATTGTACAGAAGCATAAAGTATATATTTATTGTATGTCTTAATCACTCAACAGCCTGCTAACCTGAGCTTAATAGAGAAACTGTCCATATTGCTTTAATATATTTTAAATGGAGATAATTAACCTTTTTAATTAAAATAGAATGTATCAATATATATTATCTATTAGCTATACTTCTATTATTTTTATTTGGTAGCTAATAAACTTACTTTTTCAAAATTCTATAAAAGCCTTATACTTCTTAACATCTCTTTATACTATTTTGCATTTCTGCTTAAGTGACAGATCTTTCCAAAGAGTACATTTACTTTTTATGGAAATAATTTCAAAAATTGGTAAAACTCAAGAAAATGGTACTGTGCCATAGCCAAATTGGCATTTTTCACCTCTCCATATCACTTGGAAAAAAATCCAGGTTTGGCGACAGTATCATGTTCTAGAGCCTAATTAAAAGTTTTAAACCCTACAATACAGAAATGTCCTTGTTCCTTTCTCTTAACAGCTAAATGTAAAAAAAAATGGATATAGTTCCTGAGAGAAAGACGGCTTTAAGTGTTTTAATGTTATATTTTAAGATAATTATTTTTTTATACGAAAATAAAGTTATGCATTTATTCTAAAGCTTTTGTGAATTTCTGTGCCATATATCAGTTACATTTATGCAAGAATCCTAATACATAGCATTTCCTCACCGTCTTGGTGATAAAATCCAATTTTGTTTGATAACTATTAATTTTTTAAGTTAAACAATGGATTAAAATTGTAAAAACCAAGCTAGAGGGAGTGTTTACCCTCGTCTTTTTCATATACACCAGTACGAAGTGTAGCGAAGAGAACTAATATGCATTTTGAATAATATCTCGTCACATACACCAGGGGTGATTGTGGATGAATGAAAAAATACCTGAAATTTTAGCAGGAAAATTATGTATAGGGAACAGATATATATTCATTCATTACGACGCAGATTTAACTTTTGCATGCAATTTTTAATATGCTTTTCACATAAGAAATTAATTTTGTCTTAGTTCATGAGTTTTCAATAACATTCTATAACATACAAGAAAAGGAACCATCAAAATTGATAACAAAACAATATTAAAAATAGAATAACATTTTGTGTGAATAGCATTAATGAATACATATATAAATTGTTATGGGACCATTCTTAAGCGAGGTAGTTATACTTAGTTATAGTATGGCATTTTCTAAAAAATTCATTTGGATTAACTCGGCATAATCCAAAGTAAACAACAACAAGAATATATAGAAAAAAAATCCACTAAACCGAAATTTTTTTCCCTTGTTTTTCATATTTCTTATAAAAAAAATGTTTCATATTACTGCAAGAATAATTACTCATGAAATGATTTTTTTTTAAGAAAGTGAAAATTAGGACTTCTAATTGTATTTTAAATAAAACATTTCATCCTAGAACTCCGTAGTATGATTATAATTTGTGTAGTCCGTAGTAGAAGCTGAAATTGTGTAGAAACTATGGAGAATCGGTGGTAGTTTGAGTCTTTGGCACTCTTAAGTTTAAAAAATAGATTTCTCAGAAAAATATTAAGGCTGAAGAAAATACCAGAACACAATCACCCCTGATTGGGTCCAAAATTTGAGTGATCTATAATTTTGATATAAGAATAACATATTAGAATTCATCTCTCTAGGATATGTTTTTGAGTTAGTGTATTGACATAACAGGATTAGGCACTTAATCCTTTAATGAATTTGGTCCAAAATCTGGTACACATATATAATTTTGCTGATAAAACCATATGCCAAATTTCATTCTTCTAGCTCATTGGGTTTTGGAGTTATATTTTTTAAAGATTACAATACTTCATATACAAGAAAGTAGAAATGAAACACTTGAAATGTTTACAAAAATTATCTGATTATCGAATATTAACCATGCATCGTGATATTTTAATGGTGAAAAAATAGCAAAGAATATGTATTTAACCCTCTGATTCCTAAGGCCATCGAAATAAAGGAACCTCAAAATACGGGAACATCCGAGCTCCTCTATCAAAGATGAGGGAAATTCACTTTCCACCTTAAAAACCACAATGACAGCTGGCATTGTCCGAATTATAAGAAAACTCTCCTCTTCCCCGAACACATCTGGGTGAGCACTCTAATGAAGAAAGCATGTGGTGTGAAATCAATCGCATTTAACGAAAGGGGTTGGAATTTCAGAGTGACATTCGGACTGCTATCGGCTTTTGCTTGAAGGGACGGTTCTGTATCGATAAAGTTAAATGAAATAAAAGTGTATCTTTTTCTATTTCATGATTCATATTTCAAGTGACAAGATTTTGGAGCACAAGAACTATATGTTGGTAAAAATATAAGAAAAACAAGATTTTTGCACTTTCAGCTTTCTCTTTTACTAAAGTGACTGCATGAGTCATGGTGGGGAAAATAAAAGCAGCCTTTTCTACAAGTTGATCTTTTCATATCAAAATTTTAATAGATTCATGACAATAGGAAAAAATTACCAATTTAAATCATTAAATTTTTTAAGAATTATGTTGAAACTGTTTTTTTGTACCAATTAATCACTTAAATTGCAAAAGTGATAATATACAAGAAAAAAATACTTGGTCTATAGCAGATGTTTCAAGATTTAATAATTTCATTTCCTTCATAGAAAATAAGTGCCTGCCAGCATTATTTATAAAGCTTATTCCAGCTCATTTATTTTTAAGGGTGCATTCTTGACTACATGAAACTTGCGACATTAAATTCTGAAATTCAAGTTCCTTTTGCACATTCGACACAATCAATTTAATAATTTTTTCTACACTTGATAAATATTAAATAAAACAAAGATCAAACTAAATGTTCTCTACATTTGCTCAGTGAATTAAAAAAGTTTTAAATGCTTCTCAGCAGAGCAAGAATTTGATTTCAGTCCAGAATTCCATCAAAAATGCATCAAGGTGTTATTAGTATCTTCCTAGTGATGGCAGAAAAAAACTCCAAAAGGTTTGTACCGAGAAAGGTGCATCAGAACTACCATGAAATTTTCAATTACTCTAATGAAATCGAAAATACACACTTCAATGACGATCAAGTATATCATTCCTTTCAAAATTATCTTTTCCAAGACAGTTAAACATGTTGCAAATGAATGTAAAAAATATTTCATAGTCGGAAAGACTAGATAACAGCTCAAACCTTAACCTGATTGAACATGTATAGAGCCAAGTAAAAAAAAAAAAAGCTATGAAACTCAAAAAGAATATATATATCAATATTCTCATTATGGGAATTGAAGAATGAATGGAAAAGATAACGTTTAAATCCACGGATAGGTGTTGGCAATGCCATAATTAATGCCAAAAGTTCCCAGTTAAATATTAATAGATAAGGTGAAAAAAATTTTAAATTTCAGTTTTCTGTATGTTTCAATTTTTTCTCTGTAACTTCTTTCGAACATAAACCCACTCTAGAAAAAAAAGTTATTGTATTAGATTCTGGATAAATTCATCTTTCCATTAATTAACAATTTTATGGTACTACTACAAAAAAGTGACCATATGAATCATTAATCATCAGAAATGTTCTTTTTCCCAAAATGTTTCCATCATCTATGCCATTAGTGCACTTCTAAAAGAGGACTCTCGCATTTGTTTTAAGAAATACGAGCACTGTGGCCATTTTTTTCAAATTAATATGCATCAAATGCTGATTTGAATGGATTGATAATACAGTCTTTTTGATAATGAAGTTCAACTTTAGTTGAATTGTTAGCAATTACAAACATTTTACAAAGGCGCAAACTATAGATGAAATAAAGTTTTCTTCTCAACATTTAATGAATTATGAAGCTTACAAGAAATCTGGAAAAAAAATCATTAAAATTAGTATTTCCACCAAATTTTTATCCCTTATCTACTCCTAAGAGCAACAGCATTTTCAGAAATTTGTTTCAATTTGAAACTTCATTATCGATGATAACTGTCCCAAAGACGATAAGTAAAAAATTTTGTTAAGCAATGCTGTGAAGATTTTTGTTACAGGCAGTACATTATGTAGTACTGGAAAAGAATTAGAATTTCCTCCCAGAGCAAATCTATCAGAAACTTTGATTACCCGATAGATAATTCCAATACCCTGTAGAATTATATCATCATATGTGCCAAGAGCCATCAAAAGTCATCATCATTTCCACAAAGTAAAAAGATGAACTTCCTGTTTGTTTGTCAAAATGCTTGTTTACTGAGGAAATTCTGAGATTTTGTATAGCTCACATATTCATCCATCTAACAATGAAAATCTAAAACTGCCTAAATCCAAGGAGAAATTGGTCTGTGACAAATCTGTGGACAAAAGGGAAATACAATCACCAGTCTTTTGAGATTTTTTCTAAAGTAATTGCTTTTCAGAGAGTATGCATGTGAGCTCAAAATTTTTTGGTTTATTGACATGCAACACAGACATAATTTCTATTTTGGTCGAAAATTCTATTTAAGTTTAAATGCAACACGATAAATTTCAAGGGTGCTCACACTGAAATTATTTCAATACCTTATCAGGTTTGTCAAGTTGGATGTGGAATGCAAGCCAATGCAAAAAAAATAATAATAACGGCTTGCATTGGTTGATTAACAAGACAGAATAATATGTATTAGAATTTATGATTAAACACTCTGCAAAAAACTGCATTTGCTAACTATGAGAAATTCAAATTAAACGACAAAGAATCTGATATTGGGTTAACATTGCCCTTTTATACTGGACAGGATTTGACATTTTAAAACTTGGGTATTAAATTCATGCATATTTAGAAAGATATTTAAAATAAAAAGTTGAAGAGAAAAAAAAAAATCATTTCTTAGTTCCATGACATCGCAAAAAAGAAACATCAGACAAACGTGTTGTAGCATCATACATATGGAATATAACCCTGAATTCTTTCATTTTCTTCCCGAGAAGTTTCATTTTTCTATTTACAGTAAATGCCAAAATGAGGCAAGCCATTGATATTTTGAAGCACGGCAAGCAGCATCACTCAACAAATTTTAAAAAACGATACAGGTTCGAACAATATAAATGAAGTGTTAAGGAATAATTGTCGTCAAGCAACAATTAATGAATTTTTTAAATTGTTATTTTTGAAATAAATTATAGATAGCACTTAGGTACATGTTTTCTTTTCCAATTTGTTTCTTTTCCCTTGATGCGATAAAAATATAGTTGATTTTACTCAATTCGGTTATTGTTATCAAAATTCTTAAGTCCCGAAGTTATCACATTACGCGGAGTCTACTGCAGTAAAATTATCAAGTAAAACAGCATCACATTTTACATATTGAAATGTAATACAGTTATGATAATGAACAGAGTATACTTCTTTCCTTTCTTAACTATCATATGATTTATGGACTACTGGATAAGTAACCAAAGGAAATCTCTACTAATAATAAAGGAGAATGCGTGTGTGTGTGTTGGCACTCTACATGGCAGACCGCTGAACTAGAGCTACAAAATTTGGCACAAACATACTTTTTAAGGTGGTAATGTGCACCTTGGAGCCCTTTTTTCAAATTTTAATTAATTAAAAATTAAGCAAAATTTTGGCGTTTTTCCTTAATAACTTCCAAAAATATTACAGTACAAAAATTATTTTTATGTCATCTGAAAGTGCAAAAAATTACCTTTTCAATGATATCAATTAAATTCATGTACAATTTTTTCTCTAATCGTAATTACCTTTTAAATATATTTTTTGGCATAATTTACAACAACACTTTTCATTATTGCAATGCAATTCAAACAGTTTTCAATATTTCTCTCCCATTGTTGAAAGCTAAGGTAATATCTTAATGCTATGTTTCAATCAGCATATTTTCATCTAGCTAAGATGCGGCTGGAAATAAAATGTGCCGTACCATTTAAATTTAAAATCAAATGCATATTTTGCAAGAGGAATAAGGGAGTGAAGTTGATGTCGACGATGGGCAATTGTATGCTACATGACACAGACAGTTACTCGACTCCATTAGGGACGTTCATGCAGACAACGAACAGAATAAGTGCACGGCTTCTGAAAGAACATGGGTTAAATGTCTATCAAGATTTGAAATTTAAAATTACTTTGTTAAGGGAACCATGAAAATCAAATTATGCACAAGAGATACAGTTGAAATTATATTCCCAGCGAACAAGCTGGTCCCCAAAGGTGGCTAGTTGCAAATAAAGGATGAAATGCACTCAGATGCATTTAATTGTCCTCCAGTATATAATGATTTCTCCTTCACAGGAAAAAAATTTATGACACCTACTTTGATTCAAATATTAAGTTCAAATATATGCATTAAATAAAATACAAAAATAATTTAAGCCTTTAAGAGTATTTCCACAATAAAATCTTAATAATTTACGCCTTTCACCATTCCTAAAAAAAAATTCGGTTTCATGTTTTCAAATAAGTATTTCAATTTCTCAATTAACAATCTAAGTAAAATAATGCCAGTTGCTGGCTTGCTTCAAATTTAATAGCAAATCTGAAACTAATGTATTCAGTACATAACCTACTTGTTTATCACATAGTGTACTGAATTAAAACTCCGTAGTACTATTAATAGCATGTATGTAACTCTGGTACTTGTGTGTTACATACAATGTGTACATTGCATCATTATTGTACATAAAACTGGACATGTATGAGTTATAACAAAAAAAAAGATAGGACGCTGAATTCATTTTCTTAAAATATTATACTTCAAAAGTACAAATTAAAATAACGACTGTACAAAGAGACATAATAAAAATCTAATTTGTGAATGAATTAGTTTACATTATAAAATTGATTTCTATAACAATTGGATGAAATGATGAACACGATTCCTTCGGTGATTACAACTGATCCAACTGAAAGAAAAAGAAAGGAAAATGTTAATTGAGGAAGATAATAATTTTAACTACAGTCAGTGACAGCTCAAGATGACAGTAAGTAAAAATCTATGAGCAACCACATTGCTAATAATGAACGTAAAGTGTTTTCTAAATAAATTAAAAATAAAGAGAGAGCTCCATGAATCTAAGTCTTTGCTTAAATTTAGAATTTTATTATACAGAATATGATTGCTGGTGTTGAAAACTAAAACCTGTTTTAATATACCAATTTCATCTAAATATTGTTTAAACATAATCTAATATTTAACTCGGTGTAATGATATATAGTGTATATTTCCTAACTTAAGTTGTCACTGACTATACAAATTTTTAAAACTAAGCACTACAGCGTATCTAATTAGTTCTAAGAAGAAATATTCATGACCTTTTCTTTCAGCTTTAAAACAGTTAATTAAAATATAACTAGTGAAATTAAGAAAATATTTATCAAATTTGACATTTAACAATTAAAAGCTTCATTTAATGGTAAATAAGGGTACTCAAGACATTTATGATGAGTTTCCAGTTCTGCATAAAATCTCTAGCAAAATGCATCCTAAATCTCTCCAAATGCTCCTAAAACAAGAATAACAAAACAGACCCTCCCCCCTCCCATATATTCCAATAATTTGATTAAGTTTAAATGAATTCAGGGTACAAATAAATATACAAAAACAAAAGTTCTATACTTAGAGAAAGAAATATGTAAATTGGATATTCATTTTGCAAATATAAATGGCAAGACTTATTTAATAATTAGTTTTTCTCTTAAGAATAAGTGGAATTTTATAAATTAAAGAAAAGTTTACACTTCATTTGGATGTATAACTTTTTTAAGAATGCTTATAATTTGTCGGGAAAATACATAAATTCTCCTCAGACCTGAATTTTTTAGAAAACTGTTTCAGATTGTAAAAAAAATTCATAATCGTAGATAGGAATTTTCGTGACAAACACCCTGAATAAGCAGTTATTTGAAAAAAGTAATACAGAGTTTGACTACAATACTCACCAAATCATAATCATCTTCCTCTTCTTCATACATATCAGGAGATTTGTATGCAGGTTTCACATCATTCAGGGAATCTGCAGACAAAAAGCTTTCAGCTTCTGCAGGTGATACAACACTAAATTTCACTTCTTCTTTAGTAAGGAGGCCTATTTTATCTGAAAGAAAAATGATTATCTTTTTAGTACAAACACTTGAAAATGCACTGCACATGAAAACTGCAAGTTAAATTACTATTGTAGCTAAATGGTTTTGGATAAATACTTTATCAAAACCACTTACTTAAGCAGATTCTAAAACAAGTAGAAAAATCACTAAAAGTACACCACAAACATCATTTTTAAAACAGACACTTCAATAGGAACCAGTGGCGACTCGTGTTTTGTAATCTTGGGGATGCTGTAACTTTTAAACCACCACTGCTCATGATGCATATTTGTACCACTTACATTTTTTGTCTTTTTTTCATTAACTTTGAGTAATTTGTATTTAATGAGTAAACTTAAAGCATTTTTTTCTCTTGTAATAGATAAGTATTTTAACAAATTAATTTTAATAAAAAGAATTGAAACTCGAAATTTGTTAGACTGAAATTTTGAAAACACTCGTATCACGGCAAATTTCTTATATGTATTTCATCACCATTTACAACTAAAAATTATCGAAAATATCCTTTGGAATGCAAGAAGTTTCATTCAAATTTCATTATTGTAAAAAAAAAACTTTTCAATTAAATTTTTGTTTAACATTAATTTTCCTTCATTTTCTTACATATTTTCAAAGTTTTAGCTCGTGAAAAAAATTTCCGCTGTAGTAAAATGTTTGAAACTTTGTTTCTACCTCAACTGGTGCTGCCGAACTCGGCAGTTCCCCTTCAGCTTAAAAACGCAGTACGGAAAAGAAGGCAAAGCCTGCGCTCTGTAACTATGCATGTACGAAGGCGGAATTCAGTGCTGGAACAATCCTCAGTTCATTTACTTTAAGTTACTTTCTCCTTAGAGCATCATCTTCGGGTATGAAAAAATAAGACAGGGAACTTAGTTTTCTGCCCCAATTTTTCCTAGCAGCTTATTTGAAGATTGAAATCGTTTAATGTAAAATTGCGTTAGATTGTTTATAGGTTTAAATATTAAATATGAAATAAAATAAATTTACATAATGCAAAAAGTTAGGGGTGCAGCAGTACCGCAGTCCCTATGCACGAGCCGCCTTTGAAAGATAAACATACAGAGAAATCTAAAAACATAAAATTCAAATGGCAAAATGTAGATGAAATTAAAAAAAAAGGTTACAGTTATATCTCCTCAGTTAAGAGTTGAATAAATTTTCAAGCTATAAGGGTACAGACATTCCATGGCGGTTAATGAAATGCAACAACTATAGAAGCAATCTGCAATTGCTGACATTTATAGAAGAAATGAAATTAGTAGTAGGGATGTAACAAATAGCAATTTGGCCAAATACCGAATATTCAGCCAAATTTCAAGCAGAATACAAAATTTTTAAAAACATTTCACTTTTGATTGTAAAGGAAATATTTTTCAAATTTTAAATGAAAAAAATTTAATAAAAAAACCAATTTTATTTAATCTTATTTGTATACTTAAAAAAAATTTAATACCTCAATGTATACTTGTAATATTTTAATTACAATAAGAAATGAGAGCCATCATTGCAGAACATGACAATGATAAACACAGAAGAAAACTGAATGGATAAATTAAAATTACTAGAAATCAATTCCTATTTTGATAGTAAATTCCTATTTTGATAAAGAACTTCTAATAGGTAGGGTGGAGTGTCCTTTAATTGGTAAGGAAAAAAATGTGGGAAAATTTCCAAGATTCGTAAATTTAGCAGGTTAATATCTTTCAGCCCCTGCAAGCATTATATAGTGATAGTTTATTTTCTGAAGTTGGTAATATATATGAAACCATACGGAACAGACTTCTATAAATGATATGCAACATTATTAAATACACTTATGTATTATGCAACTTAAAATTGGAGAAATGTTAGATTTTTTTTTTAATAATAAATGTACCAGGAATGTAATTTTGCAGTATTCTTTATTAAATATATTTAAAATGACATTTTTTAAACACATTCTATCCTGAATTTATTCTGCTGAATAGCTGCTTAACATTCGGCCAGACCAGATTTTCGGGAAAGGGCCGAATAGGCCTCATATTGAATATTCGTTACATCCCTAGTTGGTATTATTTGTGTATGAAACCAAACGAAACAGACTTCCTCCAGAAAATGCAAAAAAATTGTTCTTGCATCATAATTTCAGGCTTTGGAATGATTAATATGTAACTTTATTAAATACACTTATGCAACTTAAAATTGGGTAAATGTTAAATTTTTTGATAATAAATGTAGCGAAATATAATTCTGCAATATTCTTTGTTAATAGTGTATTTAAAAGCACATTTAAAAACAAAATTATCCTTAACATATTCAGCCAAATATCAGCTTAGTATTCAATCAGCCGAATAGGCTGAATACCAAATAGTTGCTGAATAGTCGTTACATCCCTAATTAAAAGTAGAAACTCAAATCATATAATCTTCAGGGTGTCTTTTACTAAGTCCATTTTAAATTCCTTATAGCATTAAAAAAAATTGCCTAAAAAGCATCCTGCTTTAAAAAAAAAATTCTCCTTTGTTATGATGAGTTCATCAATAGTTTTCTGCAAAATTTACAAAAGCTATAAATGCAGGACATATCCTTGAATGTAACTAGCAATAAAATACATCCAATACATCAAATAATTAGTTTAGATGAATGTCCCTGACATATAACAAAATGCATTTTAGATTTGAAAACAAAGAAAAATATTTCTAATCAAGAAATCAAATTTACTAGAATTACATTTTGATAGCATTGAGATATAAGCATTTAACTGAACAATTAGTTTTGCTGTTAAGAATATGAGTTAGAATTATGTTCCATTCAGAAGTTTCTTCAAGATTATTTCAGGGTGGACCTCAAAAGTTTCAACCATGATGACAAGCAAGATATCTAAGCTGGCAACCCCCTTCTCCAAACTTCCACATCAAACTAGCAGGAGAATTTTTGACCTTGATGGACAAGAAATTAGTCAAAAAATTCTCTAAGAGTTGGACAGGGAAAAAAATAGAAAAAGAAATGTATCTGGCAGACAATACAGTCTTGTTACTTTTGTACATGTCAAAATTAATCCAATGGTATAGTATCTCACCATATAATATAAATATTATTGACAAATTAATCAAATGAATCACAAGCTGATTTTAAGCTCCATTAGCACCCTTATGTACTAAATGGTGCAGATGGTGAAATATCCCCACAAGCAGATACGCCAATTAAGTTATCATCAGTGTGTTTTTCGAGTCTGGGGGAGTCATTCACCTTTGGTGATAAAACATGACTTTATTGATGTAGAAAGAAACATAAAATAATTTATTAAAAATTTTTGATGCTTAATTTCGCAGACTTTTTAAATGCCTCCTCTTCCCATTACCATATAATTAACTTTATTATTATCTGTAAAGTGCTGTTATCTGATGTATATGCTTTTTTCAAAAGACAGGATCTCTTATTGCAATGAAATATGCAATTTATACATTATTTGTTTATAGCATAAAAAATTGTGAAGAAATTGGATAAGAGTGAAAGAAAATGATTTTTTAATGAGTAAAAAAAGTGTAGATGGCAAGAAATTTAATCTTTCCCTTAAGGGCAGTACAGATACTGTCTTACTCAGCCATTAGTAAGCCTGCAAAATTAATCTGTCAATTACCCTGTAAATAATTTTACTTCCATGCTCTAATGTGTCACTGCATGTCAGGTGGTTGGAATCATTATTGATGATGGGAAAACATGAATAGATAACTGCATGGGCTGGGCTTACTAAGGGTATACAAATATTATCTTCCAATGACTTGAAAAGGGGGAAGTACTTAACCAATTTTCCCCAAGAATTTATATTGAAAAAACTATTATAAGATTCCACCTTTCCAAATGATAAAAACTGATGTTTGTGAATAGCCTCAAATTGACATGTTTGCTTTTACATCATTACTTTCCCAATACTTCAAATTAACCCTTTGTAGTCGATGCTGAGTGGCGGCATTGACAGCAAAGTGTTAAATATAACCAACTCACAATCACGGCAAAGAAATCAAAATAAAAAAACATAAATTTGCTTTCACAACTGCCTATGAACATTATTGGGCAATAGTATAATTTTTCAATAAATTTAAATAATATTTTCTCCTTTCTAAAATGACAAACCAAACTAAAATTTAAAATCAGTTTAGCAATTAAAGAAAAACTCTTAAAAGTTCTAAACAACTATAAACTGAAATTACCCTTTTTGAATTTGTTCCACAATTCAGGATCTCGAGACAACAGCTCTTTTTTAAGGTTTTTCATAAACACATTGTATTGTGCTGCATCATTCCTCTGAAAAAGAACAGTAAAAACAATATAAGATTTGCATTTCACCAATTTTACATTCCCCATTCACTACCCTTTTCATTTCACACTAATTCCAAATTATAAACTTTTTAAAAAGTATTCAAATGCAGGGATGCACTATAAAGATATAGTTCAACGCACAATATTTACTTAATAATACTGCATAGCCTATGCATAAAATGAAATAAATAATTTCATTCTTACATCAGAAGATTTTACGGCTATTTAGCATATAGTTTAAACAATTAAAATTTACTTTATATTTGTAAACTTACTTTAAATTTATTGAAATTAAAGAATACCTAAATTGGAAAACACAAACTAGCAAATCAAATGGCTGCAAAAATGACTTATCATTTAGCAAATATAAAGAAGTCATAAAAACAACAGGAATTTGTTACACACAATTAAATATTAAAGGGATACTGTAAGACCCTTTTAAGTTTGAAATTGAAAATATGCAAGAATTTCTTTACCTTCAAAGAAGTATCTCTAAGTTCTTTACATATGGATAAGATTTTTGTGTGGTAGTGTTTCAGATTTGAGTCCGTTTTCAAAAATTTGTACACAACATCAATCATCTGCTTGCTTGCTATATGAAAGATAGCATAAAAATAAATTACAAAATAAAATTTTACTGCTATATAAATGAAAGAATTTAATATATATTTGTTTTAAGAAAATATATAAATTCTGTGAAAAGTACTTCTCTTATCGGTAAAGCATAAACAGCAGGTTTAATTTAAATTAGCATCTCATAGTAAAGCTACATGAGGTCCATTTTGGGATGAATATTATAATTCTGAATCATGATCAGATGCTCAATGCCCGAGATGGCATCCCCCTCTTCATACTGCAGTGCCACACCAATGGAAGGACATTTGAAAGTCGACAACAGATTTAACATCCACTAGATCCACAAAACAAACATCTATGAAATTGGATCTCAAACCTGTAATCCTCTGATCCCTATACTAAGACTTTATGACTGTGTTCCTATACCTATGGTGGGTACAAAAGGCAGATGAAAACTTTGCTAACTACATGGGCAAAATAGTATCCTGTTTATTACTCTTTTAAATTCAATACAATGACAAGGGCAGAAAAAAATCCCTATGGCACCATTACCCTTGGTACAATACAACTGAAAAAAAAGGTTAATAAATCATAAATTTTGACCTTGTATGCTTGCATTAAATTATTACTACAATTGAAGTTTTTAAAATAACTATAATGACAAGCAATAAAACAAAGATTACAACAGAAAGAAATTTAATAAAACATGATAAAAAAATACCATAACTTAAGAATGCAGCTATAAATGAGTACCTTATTTCAATTTATTCCCATGTTTGATTTTAAATGGCATGAGATGCTTGCTGCTAATTTTCAATGAAAAATCCTTTTAAAAACTCAAGAAAATTAATGGACTAGAGGAAAAGTTTGTGAATATATTAAATATTGAGTTAATCAAATACAAATATTTTCTTATCACAAGAAACGAATTATTTGAAGAAACTATTTTTTTTTCCCCATTTGCACCTGAATGCAAAAATAGCATGCCTTTTTAAATGCTGTCAACCTTCTAAACTGAAACTAATTCAGTCTGATAAAAGAATAACAATTGATTTAATAATTAATATTAATAATACTTTTTACAATATTTTTTATATACGAGTAAGTACCAATAAAAATATTAAGATATCCCAGCATACAGACTTTTTAGAAACACAAATAAAACAAATATTGAATAAAAAATTAGAATAAAATTGAGTAAATAACCCCATTTACTCTAAACATAACTTACAACTTTATAAATTTTCTATCATATAATTTGGTACATAAAATGAATAGACTTCAACATGTAATAAAATTAACCTTTATAAGTTTGTTAATTATGATATGGCAGTTATTTTATTACCTTCTGCAAATTCAAGGGTTTTACTCTTCAGTAAATACTGGAAATCTTGAACTGGATTAACAGAGCCCACCTTGAATTAAATAATTACAAAATTATTATAACAGTATTTACAAAATTAAAAGATGCAACAAGTAACAAATAAGAATCAACAGTTTTCTTAATAAAATGAGTCATGATAAACCTTAGTGAAAAAACAATGGATCTGATATTTAAAATAATAATTTTCATTAGAGAGAATGTTATTTTTATGCTACAATCTTTGTTTCATAAATTAATTTTTTTTTTGTCTTGACATTTATTATTACTCTTCTTATTTTATGGAAAGAGTTCATGGACATCCTGTATAAATTATTCATTATACATTAAATCATCTTAAATAATAAACAAACCACATAGTTTAAGATTAAAATATATGTAATTGTAAAAAAATCTACATTGGATACAACTTTAAAACTTTTTAAAATAATTAATTTAAATTGAGTAAAATTTGTAGATTGGTATAGATTTAAATATTCTTTTAATTAGTCGAGATTTTCAATTCTCTACATTGAATCCTGTTTATAAATAAATATATATATATATATTCATTTTTGAAAATGAAAATTTAAACTTAAAGCAAAAAATTGCACAAAAATATGCTGTATATATAAAATGGGATTAATAACAATACTAATTACAAAGCAGCATAAGCTTTATGTCTATGCATGACCATTTTAATAATATTGGTAATAATGATCCAATTTTAAACATTTTAATCTTTAATAATTACTAGAATTATTATGAAATTTAGGAGAATTTTCAAAAAAAAAAAAAAAAAAAAAAAAAGCAGCAGAAGTACAACACAAGTTGCAGAAATTCAAAATTTCCCTATTAACACTGCTTTTCTATTTCAACATTTTGAAAAAACACTCATAACAGAAAAACAATTTATGGAATAGAAGAACTGCTTAACTTACTGAAACAATTTTATCACCAACAGCATTTTCAAACCCAGGATAAACTTCTTCATTTTCTAATTTTATCTTTTTACTAGAACACTCTGAGGTTCTAAAGGTTGAAAAAAGAAGTTCAGAAGGTACACAGATAAAAACTTATATTATTTAACTGCTATGAAATATTATCGTTTATATATCTGCTCTTTGGATATTGCTTTGAAAACAAGTTACAAATATTTCTAACATTATTGAAAGTACATAGAAAGACTGGCATGCTTATGTTGCATTCAGAAAACAAAAATTAAATAGGCATATCATAAAAACAAAGACCTTGATGAAGAGCCTTGAAAGAAAATCATAAGAAAATAATTAAGAACATTTATGTTAAAAATAATTTTCAGAGATAATGTACTTGAAAACTGATTCAAAGCATGGGCAAAATAACAAAAGACTGCCCACATCTTAAATCAAAATAAATGTTACATAAAATGCCATAATACAGAATAATTAAAAAGAAAATAAGTTAAGAAACCTACATCAACTGAGAGCAGAAGCTCGTTAACTGAAAAAAATTCATGAAGTTACTTAGGTGTCATTAACAGGATATCAGCTTCAGAGTCCCAATTTTTGTCACTTTATCTGTATTTGAAAAAGTGTCACAAATTTGGAATAAATCTCCCCATTTGATCCATTTTTTTTTTTTTTTACTCATTAGCAAATAGTTTACATAAAAAAAGAAGATAATCTAAAATCAAACTTTAAAAAAATTTAGTATTGGAAAAATCCTCCTTCCCAATTTTTGCTCTACATAGTCATAGTGTCAACTTAATATGACCAACGTGGATGAATCACCTTGAAGGAAAAATAGCAAAATATATTATTTATGCCTTACTCCCTTTATTTCTTTATTTATTACTTTGGAATGCTTCTAATAATTTACCATTTCACTTTTACATTTTTTGTCTATTCTATTTTTTATTTAGATATAACTTGGATTTTGTCGATTACTCTCTACCTCTAGTGCCTAGATTTGAAGATTGAAGTTCTCTAGACCCTTGTAACTTCATACAGCAGAAAGGATCTAGCAATTTCATGAAAAATTATAGGAACTACAAATACAAAGTGGATTCTTCTCTTTTCACTCTCCTCATGGAGGCAAAAGACAGAAGGGAAAAAAAAAAAAAAGAAAAGAAAAGGGGGACGAGATATCTAGATTACACAGATTTGTCCAAACAAAAGTTCTGGAAATAGTTTAACTCAAAATTTAAGGCTATAACAGAAGAAATAAACACCTGAATTTGTAAAACTGAAAGCTCATTTAGAATAAATCCACGATAAACTGATTGTTTAAAATGCAATTTTCATAAAGAAAAAAAAAAAAAGAGTACAATTACAAAAATTGAGTTTTTTGACAATTTCACTTTTTAAATTAATATGAAGGAGCACAAAGAAAAGCTAATTAAGAACTGTTTAGAATAAATCTTAGATAATTTGGTGGTCTTCAATGCAATATTCATAGACAGAAATTGAGTGCAATTACAAAAATTAAGTTTTTTGACAATTTCACCTTAATATCTTTTTTAAAATAAATACAAAGGAACTGAAAGAATGAAGATTTTAGATAACTAAAGCCTTCGTCTTCGCAAACTTATATTCCATTAAAGAAAGTCTTGTATATTATTATATAAGGTTATAATTATTAACTGCTTAAACAATTTTCAGTGTCTAATATAAATCGGACTTCAACTTACGAAAACATATCAGCTCCTACTTCTCTGGATCTTTTTTGTGCATATTGCTTCAGAGGGAATAATTCTTTGATTCTATTAAGAGACGGTTCTGCCATTTTCACCAACTAGATAAATGAAATATTTTTCATAACATTCATTTATTTTTCTTTAAAAAATATAAATATGGTTCTTAAATAAATAGTATATTGAGAGCATAAGCATAAAATACATAGAAACTTTCATTGTTAGAAATCAACAGAATGAGAATATTATTCAAACTATTCATTAAACTAAAACGCCAGAAACTACAAGTTTCAAAACAACATTGTTATTTTTTGAAATCATTTATCAATTTTTTAAAAACATTCTTTAAGAAAATGCTTAATACACGCTAAAAATACACAGTAACAAACTAATATCTGTAATTTTATTCTCAAAGTATAAATTTGTAATCAGTTTAACATTTTCTTTAATTAGACTCAGTAAAGTATTATAGGGAAAATTTTGTGATAAAAATGAAAACCAGATAGCATATGCCACCTAATTTGCTGTTTCTATTCAAATACTTATTTTTAAATAATGAAATAATAATAATAACACGGTCAAAACTCAGAGAAAATCACTTTCTACCAAATTCAACATTTAAAAAAAATCAATATTTGGTCCATTCTAATGAATTAAAATTCAAGAGATAAGCATTAGATATGACCTCTCCTCAGAGAAGTTACTAAAATATGAAATTTTTACATTTTTAACCTGAAACAAAAGAAATGCGACATCATGCACACTTAAATGGTAATCTATCCTTTATACAATTCTTTTCCAACAAATTCAAATCGATTTCCTTTGATCTTCTGACGAAATTATTTCCAGAAGGAACATTTGTGTAAAATAGTTATTTTGTATATACATTTAAGCTGTCTTGGCATGAAAGCTTTTATATAAATGTTAAGGAATAGAGTAGAATTGCTTACATTTTCAGTTTCTCAACATTTAAAAAAAGTTTAGCTTACTGTTTTTGGAATGCAGGTGTTTAAATTCTGGAAATTCCAAAATTTATTTTTTTATTCTTTGTTAACAGTTGAAAGTTCATTATTATCAGCAAGATATTTTGGTGTAAACAATCGATTTTCACTTTACTCCAAGTATTAGATGTTACATTGAAGTCTACATATTAATTAGTGATATAGATGATAAACTGCTAGCAGAAAGATAGACTTATGGAATATAAGAAATTTAGATAACCTGCAAGTTATTCAATAAATTATCAGAAAATATTCTCCACGGTTAAAACCCTTTTCAACAGAGTTTTGAGACTGATTTTCTGACTAACTTCATGTGCTTAGGTTCCATGAGAATGAATACTTTTTCACAGTCTATACACAGCATTTAATTTATCAATATTTAAAGTATTCTAAGTCCTCTCGGGTATGATATCACCCATATAACTAATCTTTGAATGATATATTTAAATCTAAAAGAAAATTTAAAATATTGAGCACATTTCATAAATCTGGGAATTCCAGATATGAAAAAGTAAAAAAATCTTGAATTCTGGATATACCCAGATCTGAATCATCCTTGCAATAGTCTCAGTTCTTGACTTAATATACTGACCTGACCCTCTACCCCGAATAACTAGTATCCTGGGTTGAAATCGGAATCATTATAACTAAATCCTAACACTACCAACAAAACAATAGAGAAAACTTACTTTACTAGGAGGATTGATAATAGCTTCTATATGAGGAGATATTCCAGGTAGGGGTTTTTCAGGATGCATAGCTCTAAATTGTAGACACTGCAAAAATTTCACAAACATGTAGCTCAACAGAAAAAGCTACAATATAGTAGAAGCTGTACAAAGGATGTTACCTGATAAAGTCTTTGCAGGAAGGGATTCACAGTGTATTTCGGTTTAAGAGCTTCACCTAAATTTCCTTCCTCATCACTAAAAATAAAATATACTACATTTCAATGTAAAGAGATTTTTAAAAATGTATGAATAGAATCTGTATGACCGCTTAATGTTATAATAAATTCAGACAACTTATTTTCACTGGTAACATTATAGGGAGAAAAAAAACTAAACTTACACAGTGGCAGTACTTAAATCCATTGATGTAATTAGATCATCAACAGCACCAAGTTGACTTTCTGTAAAGGAAAGAAAAATCATATACTTTTATATAAAATAATAAAGAATCATAATGATTTTTTTTAATGAGTGAAAAAGATAAATGGTGGAGAATGACAGGGTATTTCATAAAGTTCGGAAACCTAAATTTAATGACTATTTTGCCACAAAGTTTAAAAACACTCATGAACTTGCATTTTAACTTTTCATCTAATAAATAAAATTGTTCAATATTCTTAATTTCAATTTGAAAAAGAACAAAAAAAATCTACAAACATACTTTCCTAAAAAAAGTTATTCCTATCATTTTATCTCCTAGAGAAGGAAGCAAAAATGCCATTTATATCCACCAAATTCTGATTTAAGGGCAAAACTCCATGAAGTTTGGATGCCTATATAATACATATACCTACCACCAGATTTGGAAACACAAAATTATTTTCATGCTTGCAAACACTTTTCAGAGCAAACAGTTATTTATTTTAAACAAAGAAAAGCTTTGTGTAATATCCAAAATTATTAACAATCGTGACACTACAGAACATTGATTTGGTTTCAGAAGTAATCACTACAAACACAATTTCCACATGAAGGAGGAAAGATAGAAGCAGACAAGAGATGCTAAGTGCCAGGAGAATAAACAATTTACTTTTTTTCATCAATTCTAGTGTTGAACTAATTTTTTTTCTCTTTTCATAATTTACTTTTTGAAACATGCCTAGGTTTTGTTTTTGTGTAACACACATTAACTCATTTACACACATTAACTCAGATTTAGTTTACCTAGCCTGCATTATTTTGGAGTTTCATATGCCTGATTAAGAACTCAACTCTTTCTCTACATCAGAAAGTTGGGATAAAAACCCCATTAACACTGAAACACTTTAGATGTCTGATACGTGAATTGGACTAGCCCATTCTGGACAGTACTCTGCTTCCTGTTGCTTGAAAAAAAACTCAGCCAGAGACAACCATGAAGCCCTCTATTACATCAAAGCAAGCAATAATGAGCAGGCAAAAAGAAGCTATACACTTTGGGTAATTAAAACCCCAAAAGAGTACTGACCACTGCATCCTTCTTTTTTTTTTTTCTATTTTCACTGTCTCTCAAAACTAGCCAAGTATTTGAGACTGGTTTTCGCCTACGTTAAGTGAAAATTATCCAAGTGTTTCAACTGTCATTATAAGTTAAGCAATAATACATGAAACAAATAGACAATTACCTGTAGGTATATTTTTTGGGTCAGAATCTAAAGGAGCAAACACATAATGCCGAAGGTCTTCCATAAAAGGCAGGGCTATAAACACAAGACACTGCAAAACAAAACTAATTAAATAAATGATACCACAATGGCTAAAAAAACCATGAAAAAATGATTAAAAATAGTTACTTCATAATTTGGTTTGATTTTTGGTGACAAAAATCCTATTTTTGGAGCTGACCTAGGTGAGTAGACATATCGAACTATAGCAACCATTTTTGTTTCACACAAAGCATGAATGAATGGAGCTAAAATTACACCAGCCAGCTATGATGGGAAAAATAAAAATGTTTCTGTTGTAGTATATGAAGAATTATATATCACAGTGAAAAAACAATAAATCTCTTTATCTTAATAAAATTAAAGAAAATATTTTTTTATAAAAATTAAATGGTTATGGTATCTCAAAACAGTACAAAGAAAAAACTATGTTGCATTTTATACTATATAGATACAAAATATAAGAGTAATGTGATCAAATTACATAACACAGAATATTATAATACATGTTATAAATATAACCAACATACACATGAATGGTATTAATGCACTGTTCATAAAAGTTAAAGGGAGCATTTCCAAAGAACTTACCTCCCGATTTTTCTGACCAAAAACATACATTGATTTATCACCTATATAATGATACCTATGAACCTGAAAAACATAAAAATATTAATAAGGTGAAGAACTATTCCAGATTCAAGAACATAAGTATAAATATATTATCATTATAAAAGTCAGTAATAAAAGTTACATCACAAAATAACTATTCATGGTAACAACAACATCTTAAATTTTTGCAAAATAATTTACTCATTATTTCATTAGAAATTTTTAGACTAAGTCTGTGCATACTAGACACAATATAACTCAACTTTTTAAATTATGTTTATTTTTTAAAGATGTTCTAAAAAGATGACTGATTTCAAGTTCACCTTTTCATATATTTAGAGTAGACATATGTTAAAAACCTATAGTGATTTAATTTTATAAGAATAGCCCTATACACTGAAAACTTTGCCACATTTGGGAAGTAAATAAAAAATTGGAAAATATATAGCAGAGTTGAGTACTGATATCAAAAAATAATAAATATAAAAAGGTTATTCAGAAAAATGTTATTTAAGATATTTAAAAAAAATCTTAAAATAAGAAGAGTTTAAACAAACTTTTTTTTAAAATTTTTTTTTCTAGTTAGCCTTAGTTTAATTATCACAAACTTGTTTGCATTTAAGGATAATGCAAAATATGAAATTAAAAGAACTATTCTTAAGATAAGAGTGTAGAATATAAAAGAGTGATAACAGATGATAATCTTACATTTTCAGCTTTAGTGAAGCCCAGAACTTTCATGCCTTTATCTCCTGACTGGTAATCCATATTCATTTTATCTTCTTCAGTAAATGGAACAAGAGTTGTCCCATATTTAAATGCTGAAATAAAAGAAATAATATTCAGCAAATTGTATTCCCAAAGCTGAAATTTATTATAAGATATTAAAGGATATCAAATTTCAAGGAAAAAAAATAATTTAAAGAAATTTTACAAATGTTTCTGCCTCATTTATATTATTACTAGGCCATCTTTATTACAAAAACAAACATTAGTCAACATGCAGCTTTAAATTAATGTTTTGCAGAGTAAAACAAATAATGTTGTACATGCATGGAAGATTATTTTTAGGCAAGGGGAGTTCTAAAATTCTGTTAATATTAGTTTCATTTCCATTAGATATCTGGAATTCTCCATAATTCAACTATAAACGATAAATATATGATTCACTTCGAAGAGCACTGCCATAATATGAAAAACCAGAAAATTTGGTATTCAGGCACTCTTCTTCCAAGTAAACGATATATTCATGACCAGGTTATGAACATTTTAGAAGGATGGTTAAGATGAATGGACTGGTCTTATAAAGATCCAAAACAAAAGAGACTGAATCAGCTGCAATTTGTGGGAGAACCTGTATGAAATGCATTATTGCAAATAATTTTCTGAACCAACAAATTCTCAGAATAATCTTAATATAAATAAAAGTCATTGTGGGTATGTATGTTTGTATATATGTTTGTATGTATCTATGTTCCACATCTCCTCCTAAACCACTGCATTGATTTTAACCAAACTTTGCACACTTATTAATTAAGACAAAGGGGAAGATTACTGTCAACTTTTTAAAGCCCAAAAGTTAATTAAACAGTCAGTTAATTAGAAATTAACCGAAACAGTTTTTCTGTTGTAACTTAGGAGCAAATTATCCCCCGAAAATTATTTTTATACCATTTTAAAGTTCAAAATTTTACCTTTTTAATGATATCAATTTTATATATGTGACAGTTTTACTTCAATTTTTATTATTTTTATAAAAAGTTGACACGCAGACGATTTTAAAATAAATCAAATTTAATGATACTAGACTTAATACTGATGAGTTGCTAGGCAATGGTGTAATTACTTTGCCATTATTTTTCTGTTTATTTTTTTTCAAATATCATTTGGCAATGTTTACATTGGTTCTTAAAGAATCTAAAGCTTTTTTAATTAAATTAAAAAAATCACCTGTCATTTTTACCTGTTTTTCCTAACAAATAATAAATCCTTAATAATAGTATATTAAATGAGGAATTGTGTGTCTGTCTGTTTGTTACATTTTCACGGCCAAACTACAGATGGAATAACTTCTTTTTAATGTCAAACTTCACGTGATCGTAAAAAAAGCCGCGATTATGTGATCTTTCTGAGAAAATATACAAATAATTTATTTATGGAATAATAACTGTAATTACTCAACTCAACGCTTGATTTTCATTTTTCGAGTTTGCAGTCTATTTAATTTTAGTTATTTATATTTGTATCTTTTCCATATCAAATTTTATTCAAGAAGCTATCGATAAATTGACGCCGGGACAGAAATCTATTGATAGATATGATATAGCTGCAAGAGTTTTTGGATTAATATTTAGAAACTGTTAATTATAACTAAAGGAAAATATGCGACGATATAGTATTTTTTTTTTATGTATTCTTTTGAATGGTAGAAGTGGATGACATATGGCATGATGGATGGTATATTCCACGGATTATAAGGGCCTGATGATACCATTGAGTACAATGATGTAATTTACAGTAACGGAGAATATATGAGGAATAGAGAATGGTTTTTGAATTGGTAATTTTGGCACTCATTAATGAAAGTTTAGGTGAGATAAATAAAATAAAAATATGCCACAAATGGAGGGAGGTATTACAGAATATCTACCTGTAGATGCGCTAATGGGCAATAACAAGTAACATCAACTTCTTCATATAACAGATAACAAGTTCTTCCAACTCCTTAGAATAGTCAGGGGTACCTTCCGACAAGCTGAGATTAAAAGTCGGTGTGCCAGTACTATTGATACGTAACCTCGATGTACCAAGACTGTGCACGGTTACAAATTGCACACCTAGGTCCAAACGTCGTGAGTGTGTTTAAAAATGAGAGTGTTTTAATTTCATGCATTCCGATAATACCGAAGGATTTACCATCCAAGTTCAAAAGTTTAAACTTCCCTTTAAAATGAGCATTTGGCAGGCTCAGGGCCAGACACTCAAAGGTTCAGGCGTACATTTGGAAAAACCATATTTTCCCCATGGGCAACTATATGTGGTGTGTTCATGTGTGTCCAGACCATAAAACCTCTACATCCATGCAAAAAACGTAAAACAAAAAACGTCGTATACAAAAGTGCGTTAGAATAGATACACAAATTACCTAACTATAACAGCATACACTCCCGTTAGTCGTCCAATTATGTATTATCAATCGTCAAAACTTTTAATTTTCCCTTTCAACATGTAACGAAACATTTACATTCGTGAATTTAAAAAATTTAATAATTCAAATTCTTCGCGCACGAAGTCACGGGTAACAGCTAGTTAAAAATACAATTTCACACACAAACTCTTAGAAAATTCAAAGCAAAGCAGGAAGGAGAAAATTGCAATCAAATTAAATTCAATTTAAGCACTGAATAACCAGGCTGTAAAAAATGATATTTAATATGCTAAATAATAAAAAATTGTATAAATGTCTAGAATATATAAGATAAAAACCCTGAAAACCTAAAGAATCAATAAGGAAGCTACTTTGCGAAGCAAGAGCAAAATTAGTTTTTTTTTTCTATTTATATATACAGGGTGACAATAAATACACAGACACACCCGATAAGGAAGTGTAATATCTTGAAAACCACTGAACATAATGCGTTCAAACACGCATCATTAACATGATGTACAGACACATCGAACATGTGATTTCCTAAATTTAGAATATGTATCTGTATTCTCTACTCAGAATAAAACATTCATGCACCCAATTGTTGATCATTTAATTTTACTTTTGGGGCACTTATTTCTTGTCACCCTGTATATTTGTATATGTACCTATACTGGAAGAAAGAGGCTTTAGATTTCAAAAATAAAAAAAAACACTCTAAATAGCATTGTTCTAGATTACAGCTTCTTTTTCAGAAACAAACAAAAACTAAATATTGTCACTATTAAGAGACTTAAAAGAAGAGTATATGACAATAAAAATATAGTTGCAAGTTTCAAGGTTCATGGCGGGGTGAAAGAATAGTCACTACTTTCTTATAAACATAAAACGTTACTAACAATTTTCAACAAGAATTATCCAAAAGAAATCTTATTTTTGTATTGGCTTGTTTACAGAAATAAACTCCATAACAACAGGAGTTCCCAGAGAAACAAAAATTAGTTGCCAAAACCACTGCCACCCTAGTGACTTTCTATAGAATGGCTTTCAATTCAGACCAATCTTAATCAGAGGTTTCCCTAACCCGATGATTACATTTTTCAAGTGCATTTTGACATAAATTTAAACAAGCTATTTGCAAAATTAGCAACAATATTATTCAACATAGCAAAATATTAAACATTATTATTCAACAAAGCAAAATATTAAACAACTTTTAGTTCATATTGACCACATTCATAAGTATATTTTTGTATATTATTTCTCTATAGCTATCATATACACAGTGGTGCATTCAGGATAAATGGCACCCGGATCATATGATTTTTTTATGGATTAGCATGTGCAAACAGTGCCCAGGACATGGTATTTTTTCACCCTCTCAACTTACTTGAATTTAAAAAGTTGCATTTTTGTGAATATGGCCAATGGCGTAATGAGGCAACTGAATGTGCTCTGTCACTACATCACTTCATATACAATTAAGGAGGGGGTAAAAACAATATATTTATACAAAGTTAATAAACATCCTTTATTAATGACGGCATTTTAAAGTAAAACCTTAAGCTATCTGTAAAAAGAGATAATAAAGGCAAAATTCATACCTGGAATTATATTCTCGCTTGTCAAAATAATAGGATTATATACTTCGTCATCATTCATCAAATATGTGGTATTTCGTTCTAGTTTTGCATTTAACTTTCGAGCATATGCATTCTTCCAAGATTTAGGTTTGCTTTCATTTACCTAAAGATTGATAAAGTTTAATACGGGCAAGTTCTTCTAAATTGTGAACATATATGATTTACACAAACTTTTACAATACGACATTAGTTTTTAAAATTTTTTGCTATAAAAAAAATTTATAAACATGTCAAATAAGGAAGAGGAATCCATCCAGCAGTTCTCATTAAGGACAACTATTTAATTCAGGCATCAGGTTATTATGATTATAAATACACTCCCAGGAAGTAAAGGCACATCAAGCTAAGTTGAACAAATTCATACACCGAAAGATTCTAGAGAAAGTTTACAACATGTCAATATGAAAAAAATATACATCAACAAGATTTGTTAAGTCATGAACTATAGTTGTGTTTGGCCTAAGATTTTATCAAATTTTTATGGACTTTGGCAAAGGAATATGGTTTCAGTGAAGAAATATGCAAGAAACCAAGAGTAGATCTTTCTACAATAAAACAGTATACTTCTAAAAATTCAGAATTTAAAAAAATAACTGCATAACAATCTGTTCCATATAAAAAAATCTATCTTTCAATTTAACTTCATCTTTTCTAATTTTCAAAAAATGAAGAAAATAAAAAGTTGCATAAATCTGAAAAAAAAAAAAAAATCAATGAAGAGCAGAAAACTGAATAGGATGGTTCCATACAAACAGAAATGGTCTAATAATCATTCATAAATAATAATAATAAAAACTATGAAGAAATTACAATTCTACATTTAAAAAAAATTACAAATTACACAAAAGATATTCTTAGTAAATATCATAATGACCACATAGAAACAATTATTTTTAAATGATATAGATATGCAAAAAATGTGGAAAGAGTTTAAGATTTAAGAACACATAATTAAAAAATGGATACAAACAAAGAGCTGCCAGAAATGGAAGAAAACTCACAAGGTGAAGGTATGAGAATGGAAATTGCAAGTGAGAAATTTTATTCATTTACAAAGGATTCTTAGGTAAGATTCTAAGAATTACATTAAAAATCTTTTTGTGTGCTACTTAGTTTATTTGTTTTCAGAGTATTTTCAATCATTTTCCTAAATTTTTTATTCAGAAAAACTATCATGGGTCTACGAAGGGTGGAATGTTAAAAAACTGTGTGGACCATAGAAAGTAAGCAAGATATATATATTAACATTTTTAAATTTGAAATAATATAGTCAAAAAACTTATATATTATGTCTCCAGAATGAATAAATTTAATTTCTCCATAAAAATGGAAATTTAAAAAAGTAATGATCAGTTAATGAACAAATCAGACAATGAACATTATTTTTGAAAGGATTATGGTCATATCCAAATTCCCACTGTGCATTTGTCAAACTATAATGAGTAACAAATTGTTAAATTTGTACTCATACCTTTATAAATACACTACCTTTATATAAGCACTAATTGGTATAGTTAAATTTGTTCCAATGTCCAAATTGGCATTCCATGGCAAAGCTTGTACCTTCTTTTTCTGATAATAAATTAAAGCAGGAATTGCTTCTCTACAAACAGGAAAAGAAAAAAAAAATGTTAATGAATCAATATTATAGTTTTGCAAAAAAATAAATTCATACAAAAACATATAAAAATGAAACAATTATCATAAAAAATGTATGTCAAGTTACAAATTAAGATTATAAATAGCCTAAATTTTATATTTATCCAACCAGGAAGGCACATTTTAAAATTCTGAACAAAAATTTTATGTAGAATTAATGAGCTTTTTAAAATAAATTTATAAAATTCTATCATCCAAAGGAATAGTGTTAATAGAATTTCATGTAACAATTCATCTATTTGTTCAAGATTATTTCCTCATATTTTATAAACATATAAAAGGATTTAAGTGCAAAATCAAACAGCCTTTATTCAAGTTCTCAAAATCAGTTAAAGATTATTTTGGATTCAGAGGAGCTGCAACAAGGAATTTTGTGTCAGACTGAGTTACAATTTTTTTTCTTTGATAGCAGGAATGTAATCAAAATGTAAAAGAATGTTAGAAGTATAACCACCTGGAAGCATTAAATTTATGAATTTTTTTTATAATAACATTTCATTTCTTTTATAAAGTATTATTGCCATTTCCATTGATCACACATTTTGTGATATTTATGTTTCACGATAAAAAACAGCAAAGTATTCAAAAATCTAGCATGTAGAAATACTCATATTATACAAAAACATTTCCTTAAAGCCTGAGGGGAAAATAAAGACATTCAAACATTTTTTTTCCTTTACACAAAATTAAATTAAAAGATACCTCTTTTAACACATTATAAGGAATGTAACTTACTCGAAAGAATATGATTCTCCATTCACTTCTTTTAAAATACTTCGAATAGTACTTCCGGAAACATCTGTCACATCAGTGGTATTAGAATATGCTTGCAAGCAAGCACCATTGCTTATTTCTTCTTCAGAGTATGACACTGGCCCTCTGTAAATTATACAAAAATATCTTTTTAGTAACTCATATAAAGAGAAAATCTGATAACAGTCACATGGGACATTAATGATAAACACATTTTTATTAAATTAAAATTATTACATTGATTAATTTCCAAAAAGCTAGACATATTTTGATGAGAGAATGCTACTGACTGTCAAGCTCAAATATTGTTAAACCTTAATGACCATGTCTCTGAATCTTATTTTAAAATAATATAACTCGCCTATAAATCATAATTAAAAAGTAGTTAGAATATATATTATTTTAATTCTTCAACCTGCATTCTCTAAGCAGGATAAAAAGTCTATACTAATGAACCACCCAGAGCAATCATTGCGCTTCCATTAATAAAAAAAACAGAATGTATATAAACTCAAGAAATTTAGTAACCAATATAATAGTCAATGACAATTCAAGTTGACAGTTTGGTGCAAGCCATGAGATACATAACTATGTCCAGTTAAACAATTCTATATTTGATCTTAATATATTTAAAAGCAATTGATACATTTGTGAAGAATCTAATTTTAAACTATATTAATTAACATACTATATATATCACTATACTTTAACTGAAAGTTACTTTCGTAGAGCTATTTCTGTAGCTCACAAGAAGCATTCAAACAGATATGATATCTTGCAGCTATCAACATAATGTCAACTACAGCTGTCACTGACTATAGTTATCAAGAACAAAATGAAATCAGATTTCAGCAAAAAAAAAAATTAAGCTTAAATAATGCCTCCCTTATAAGCAGAACTGTACCTATACTAGATTCTTTTAAACATATGAAACAATACGGTGAAACAGGCACAGTAATACAGACAAATACAAACTAATAAAAATTAATTTTATGTGCAAAAATATTAACATGAAGTCTAAATAAAGAAATTCAGTTTAAAAGAAAAAATATTTTATTGTTTTGATTTATAAATACTTACATAATATTTAGATCAATTTTGGATGTTTTTAAGTCTTCACATATTTTCTGGATTTTATTGGTATAGAAAGGAATGTCAAAACGAGACAGAAAAAGTATTCTCCGGGAGAAAAATTTTTTGCTTTTGTCTGTGTTTTGAAGCATATGAATGGCAAGCACCAGCACACTTTCTTTCATATCTTAATTAGGTAAAGGAAAGTATTGAAATTAAAAAGCATTTTTTACATAGAATATTTATAAAATTGAACTGATATTTGTTTTAAAGAAGAATATATTCTTAAATTTGAACAAATAAAAAAATGCAAATTAACAAACAAAAAAAATAATATTTATATAACCAATATGTTTTCAACTGATTAAAATATTCAATAAAAAAATAAACTTTTAGCTTAAGTGTTGATATTACATGTTCAGTAAGTTTTGTAAAATAAGTACCTATTAATCTACCAGTCACAATCTGTTCTATAATTAAATCAATGTTCTGAATAGCAACTTTCCAAAATATGAAAAATCTGCACCATTCTTAATTTTAAGAAAATAAGTATGAACTAATAATTTAATTAAAAACAAATATAAGATTTTTCCTTCAAGAATATATGAAAAAAAAAGTATTTTTGAAGCAGTATTATAACCTAAAGGTTTGACATATTAAGCCCAGATAACAATATGCAAAAATTTTAAAATTAAATATATAAACTTAACAAATTTAAACATGTCAATGGATTATCTTGTTCCTACTAGCAGACTTCGCTGTGTATTAGCAGAATTTACCACATAGGAATGAAATTCAAAATGTTTCACATTGAACACAAGTCAGAATAGTTTTGCAATTTGTAAACAAGGAATTTCAACTTTACTAATTATCAAAAAATTTGCATCATAAAATGATGTCTAAATATGTAAGACTTAATACCCATACAGTTTGATATTTTTTTTAAATGTGGCATTTGGCTTCACAGGCTTTTAAGTTAAAAAAACGAGCATACATAAAGACTAGTTTAATTCATATCTAACTAGCAAAAACATAAAAAAATGCAATCATCAAATTTCTTTGCACAATTTCAAAGAATTTTAGACAGCCAAATGTTAAAAATAAATGAAGTAACTCTCATAGCAATAATCATTAATAACGAATATAAAGAATAATAGATTTTCAAATGGATTTGAAGGTATAAGTATAGTTAACATTGATAAAGATATCAAATTCTCAGTCATTCTATCAGCATCTAAAAAGGAAGGTAGGAAAATACATACTCACAAAGCATAAGGTGTTTGTGTTTTTATAATAAATTTAAAATAAAATTTATTAATTTTGAAAAACTGAAGTACTAATAATGCAAGTAATTTTAACTGTTTTAACTTAAATAAATGTAACTGTATTAATTAAATTTTAAACTCCCAACTTTAGCTACTTCTCTCTGAAATATGCCTTGGAAGTGTTCTAGAAACAGGTTTCATCACAATTTTTACAAAAAATGAGATTTAAATTGATAATGACATTCTGAAATAGACCAGTGCTTCTTAAACTGTGGATCAAAACTATAATCAGAGCCACACAGAAGTTTAAAATTAATAGTCAGCAAATTTTAATCAAACATTTCAAATCACGATTTCGAGAAAACTATCAAATCTTCTTCTTTTACCTTTTCCAATAAATCCATGATAGTTAAAAAATTCACCAATTAAAATTTGCTCGTCATTCTAAGCTTTTCATTATCATTAATTTATGTAGGATTTTTGCATTTATTTCCAAACATGGGGTTGTTACAATTTTTCAGGAGAAGATGGGTTTATGAGAAGGGAAATTTGAAGAAGTTCTTAACTAGATTATTAGTCTGAGAAATCACAATTCATGCTAACAGGAAATATTGGATCTTAGCTTAAAAGGATACAGTCAGATGAAGCATCACAACCTTGAATTTCATTCACTTTCTCTAACAGCTCCCAATTTGCAGTTTTAAAATCTTGCATAACATATATATTTCCAAATTCAGGATCCCCTTGGTCTGCTAGAACATTGCTAGTTTCTGATGTACCAAAAAGTACAAGAGCTATTTCATCTTTTGATTCGGAGAATATCTAGGAAAAACAAACACATAAATTAAGTTGATATAGCCAAATTAGAAAAGAAATTAAATAAATATAGAAGGAGCTACTATTCACAGGAAAATATCTATTCTTATTTTGGACCTCATAAATCTGTAGCTTCCCAATGTGCTGTGTTCACTTCTCACTCTTAACTCTAGGTAATGCAGCATCTGCAATCAGGGACCGAAAGTGGTAAATGTATACATACCCTGGGCGCCAGTCTTAGGGGGTGCCATGGGGAAAAATATTAATGTGTTTCGATCACTTTTTAAAGTAAAATATGACTTAGGGGCAAAAAAATGTGAAGCCCCAGGCACCACTTATCCTCGCTACGCCACTGTAAAAATGTTGAGAAATTGCAAAAAAAAAAACTCCTCAATCAGCCCCTACACTAGCAACATCTTCACATATTCTTTTGAACTAATTAGAGGACAACCAAGCACTTTTCATGTTAACCTTATTATAAAGCATTGCCCATTTTATATTCTAATGTGAAAACTGGTGTTTCAGTTTTTTAGCACTTGCATCATTTACCACTTTTAGTCTTCCCATATGCTCTTTTGATGACTAAATTGGATAGTTTTTTGAAGGTAAAGCTGCAAGAAAGTTACCATTTATTCATTTTATATGAATTTCAACAAAATCCAGTAACAATTATATACCTGAAGTACATAAATGCAGTGCAGTAGCTTATATAAGAGTAACCAATGTTTTCATTCCATTTTATAAATTTTAATCCCTTCCCAGTAAAACAACATGCTTGCATTACAGAAATTGCAATCAAGACTTTCCTTTGAAAATAAGTGACTTCTCTTTAATCTTATGATTAAGGTCTGATTAATCAGAAGCAAAATGAAAATTTTATAAATTATTTGTTATATTTAAAAATCTCCCAAGTAATTACCTATATTGTACACTTATAGCAAAGGTGTCCAAACTATTTTCATTTCTGACCCCCTCATTTTGTGTAAAATTTTGACACAACCTCAGTCACTGAGGGTCGCCACCATGATTCTTGAAGAAAAGCCTTTATTTGTCAAATCAATTTCTTTGAATTTAGTGACCACAAAAAATTTTCTCACAACCCTCAAAGAGGTGGTAACCCACAGTTTGTGTACCACTGACTGACAGCATTCCAATGTTTAAATTAAACAGACTTATTAACAAAGTGCAAAACAAGTGCTTACAATAAAACACCAATAAAAAAATTACTAACAAAAGCACTTATATTTTAACTTCATTTATACATGACACAGAAAATTTTGGAATTTCTGAAAGTATAAATTTGTACACTGTTGCCAATTTTTAAGAAATTTAACTGACCCGAATATTATTTACAATAAATTAATGAAAACTAATAAAATTAAGAAATGTTTTCCACAAAATGTGGCAATATAAACTCTAAGAGGCCAAGCTATAAAATTCTACCCATTATGCATATAGTTCCAACGTCAACAATTATTTTTTATTTGTATAAGTCCCAAAAAATCTCTGGAGGAAATATATACTTCAAATTTCAAAATGTCAATTAAGTGTCAAAAAATTCAGTTCATTTGTTTTGAAAGCTGAAAGTTAGCCATTTAAAAGAATTGGGAGGCTCTTGGAGGATTAAGAGGCATTAATTATAGATATTAAATTTTTTTCATTTCCATTGAACAAGATTTATTTCTTAAAAGATCTCTCATTAAAAATCATGCTGTACATAATGTATATTTTGAACAACACTTAATTATAAGCTAAGGTCTCTTTCACAAACTAAAAGACTTGCAAAACAGCTGATACCAAATAAAACAATTTAAAACAAAACTCATAAGTTAATCTCTTATGAGTATATAATTATGCAATTATTTTTATTCATTTTAAAACTGGGCATTTAAAAAAAATCTACAGTAAAACCTGTATAAAACGGACTCTGTAAGAAAAGGAATCCTGTCTTAAATGGAAAAAATATTTAGCACCATTGAAAATCCTCATATACTATTTAGCCCTGTCTAAAACGGAATCCTGTCCAAAACGGAAAATTTTTCTAGTCCCTTTAGATTCCGTTTAGTACAGGTTTTACTGTAATTGATAAAATACTTCTAATATGAAATATCTTTATAAGAATTTATTCAATTTACTTTTCTTTGAATGATCATATTAACACAACTTTTGGCATTTTCCAGAATTGAACCATTTTCTGTGATTTCATGCATAGGCAAGCCTACATCCAGAATGATAACAATGGCCTCCTGTAAAGAGAAAGGATTTTTAAAAAAAATTAATAAAGCTTTATAATTTCTCCAAATTATATTTTAAGCCCAAAACAGCCATTAATATTAATGCATACATCTGATTTGTTTAATTTGACAAATGTTTTATTTATTCATGATGATAATTAGTGTCTTAATATCTCTTATGATTGAAGTCTTATTTCAAAGTTATGCTAGAAGAAACTGAGATATAAATATCATAATTTTAAAATCCGACTCAATGATGTAAATAACACTGAGACTTCACTACCAAATTTCCAACTGATAAGAGAGTGTCTGACTGGAAACCAGATTTAATATGCATCAGGTTTAACCCACAGAAAACACAAAGCTCAAAATAACCATTTATTTTAGTACATAAATTTGATCTTAATTCTTAAAAAATGAACCGATCAATAGCCACCATAAGCTAAGTGTCTCTGGTTGAATGGTGGATCTTCCTCCACGTTGCCACAGAAATTGTCTAAAATAGTGATATATTCATAGCTTCATACCTAGGTTGGTTTTAGGCACGGTTAACCTGGAGTTAACGGTGCCCAATTACTTCGTTCCTCTTAGGATCGCCAACTCTTTGCTGCCAAGAACGGAGATGAAAGAACAATTGTTTTGGTTGAGCAATGATGTTTTTAATGCGCGAGGTTTGCGCATGCGCGGTAATTGACCTTTTCATCGGTGTTTTGCGCATGGCGCGATATTAAAATTCGTTTTAATTGGCTTGTTCAGTTCATGTGATTGGTTAATCCAATCGAATTTGATTAAAAATCGTTTGGAATTCTTTGTTTTCATTTTTTGGAATTCTTCTGTTTGATTTTTTTCTGATTTTATCACTTCGTTACGTGCGGTTTGCTACAGTTATTGTTGATTATGGCTCCGAAGTGTCGGAAAAAGAATAGCGAGAAGAAATTTTTCAATTAAAATAGGTATGTGAAGTTTTATCTACACTTTTCTCATTTCTGAACATTTTCATTCACTTTAGGTTCAGAACTGTGTATGTTATTCTGTGTTTTCGCTTCTCAATGAATAAGCTAAGCTACTAGTGTCCCGTTTTGCAGAAAACGAAGCCGCTGATGTTTTTTAAAGTTAAAAAACTTTGCTCGGAACCCACAGGCATCGCTTGCGGGAATTCTCTTTTTCGGATAAAAAAAAACTAGTTTCCCAACATTAAATGAAGAAGCGAAGCTACTAGTGGCCCGCTATGCTGAAAGCGAAGCCGCTGATGTCTTTTTAAGTTAAAAAAAACTGCCCAGAACACGCTTGAAATGCTGAAGGCATTGCGTGCTCAATCTCTCCTTTTCAAATGAAGCATGCACAATAGAACACTGAAAAGCGCACTGCGCATCCAAAACAGTATTTGGCGACGGCATATAAAATTGCGCCAAGAAGAATTGGCGAGAAACAGGCCGGCACCGTAAACTCCAGGTTTACCTTAGGCACAAATAAATAGAACTTTTTTTTGTTTAGAATATCAGTGTGCCAAGAATATTTTACAAAATATGGCTAATAGGATTGATGGCACTGGATAAAAATTTAGATAAAATTATATTTTTATATTTATTGACTCAAACAACATAAAATATAATTCCTTACATCATTTGGAGCATTTTTCCAACTGGAAATATATGCCAATCTCTAACACAGGGGCGAATCCAGAATTTGGGTTGGGGAGGGAGGCTGAGGTCATAAAAATTTTGTATTGTTGTTACGAATGTCAAACCTCATGGATTATGTAAACCAAAACACTTTAACTTTATGGGAGACGGGGGATGTTTGACTCACTTTTGAAAAAACTCTCTCCCATTTTCTTTAAAAACAAGATTGAAATCTAGTTTTTCCACCACTTTATAACTCATATTATAGGGCATATTTCCACACTATTATAATTTATAAAATAAGAGTTTTTATAAAGATTTTCCAAAACAGTAAAAACTGGGTCAAATATCCCCACTTCAGGAGGTTTGACCCACTTATTAAAAACAAAATAAAACAATATTTAAAAATTAATAATGACATATTAACTACTTAATTAACTATTCCTCTTTATAACATACAATTCAGAATTGCTTTATTTTGTCAACAGCATATAAACTGCATTCTGAGAAACTTTTTATAATCACCAAAGCCAAATTTAATTTTCAAAGCGACTCTTTCTTCGGTTTTACCACATTTGTTTTAATTAAAGCCCATTGCTCTACCCAGACTTCAGGGCTTCACAAAGAGGATTCTTTATGTCTGTGTATAAATTCTTTCAACCAGTCATAGCTAGCAGATTTTTTTGTTGACTGTCTTTGGAGTTAATCCATAATGTAACTCTGGAAGCAAGCTGTAAATATTCCTCAGTTTTCCCTATATCAGGGAATACTCGACAGGAAACATGATTAGCTTTAAATTATATATTTCCATCTTCAAAGCCTTTATATTTATCAATATACCTTTTCCTAAAGTTTTTTTTTTTTATCAATTTAATCCTCAACCAACGCTTTTACATTTTTATCTTTTTAAATGATGGACAGAAAAGTAGCTTTAATTAACTTGGGAATACCTTTCTTTTTTTATTTTATTCCAACTTATAATAAAACAGCATAAAAATAAACAAAAGACATTGTTTATTATATTCATTATTTTTTCATTAAAACTACTGAAGTGTTAATGAGGCTCAGGGATGAAGAGATATTTAGAAATTCAGTAAAGTAGCATTGTTTTCTTCTTTTCATTGTTAAAGGTTTTAATACCTATTTGCCCAATAATATCCAAGATATAATAGAATAAACAGTAGCATATATGAATGGTACAATATTGCTTTGATGAAAATTTTATATGCTTTGAGCATTTTAGGCACAGAATTTTCCAACTGAGATATAAATCTAGCAAACATAGAAATTATTAACTAAATTAATTTTAAATTAAGTTAGAAATATGTAATATGTGTAATTTAATTTTAAATTAAAAATGTTAGCCCTTTAAAATTATAAAATGGAGAGGTTTGGCCCGGGTCAAACCTCCCACACTTGCTATGGGTCAAACATCCCCTTGCAGCCATTTTATTAAAAATGAAAAAAAGGATATATTAATAACCATTATTATTTCTATTTAAGTGGATTGTCTTTCAGAGCATTATTTAAGGTAGCTTTATAAATAAAAATATTTTTATAAATTTATCATATAATTAGCACAGATTCTTACAAATGAAAAACCATTAATTTACTTTTCTAAGCAAGAAATATGAAACAGGAAATAGCTTCCTTGTTTTTTCTGCAAATGTCTTAAAACTTTAGTATGGTATGCAGTTGATGATTATTGAGCTGTCATCTGATATTTAATCTTGGAAGTCAGTTTTTTAAAAAATTTAAAGGGGGTTGACCATGGGGTCAAACCTCACCTATGGTCAAACATCCCTAGTTTCCCCTATAGACTTCCCTCACCTGAGAATAAGAATCATAAAGAACAGTACAATACTTTCGACAATTTAATAAAAAATACAATGAAATAATTAGACAAAAATGCTTTTGACTGCATCAACGCTGTAAGTGGAATAACTAGGAAAGTAGGAAAATTTTCAAGCCTGTCAAGCCAGAAAGCAATGTTCGTCACACTTTTATTATTTTTTTTAAAAAAAGGGGAAATTAAGAACAAACAGTTGTGTAGTAATTTTAAATAAAATCAAGAATTCTGGTTTAGCTCAGGAGG
>BGPR01011355.1:0-14007 GCA_013235015.1 Araneus ventricosus
AAATTCCCTGAAAATACAGCTTGCTTATAAGATAGCCAAGGCACGTTGCGAAGTAAATGAAAGAATTCCATTCTACCGGAAATTTTGTAAAATACCGTAAACATAAATTCGTATTCCCCCTGCTATAAAATTGCGTAAAATTCCTTCACCATTTTGTAAGCGACGTGACTTGAGTGTAAATAATAAACCGATGAAATTCGAAGTAATGACATTTTATTTCTGCTGAATTCCATGAAAGTATAAGATCGAACGTTCTCAGAAAATTTTCCAAATGGCTCATTGATCTTGTTCTCACATTTCTTGACAGCAGGAAAGATCTTAAAGGATCTACCATGATTAAAATAATTATGAATTATTTCTTACGATTGCTTCGTGTTACCAGTCAGAATTTTGTATCTTGTTTTTTTAATTTTTTTCCTTTATGAGTAAATCTTTAACCTTTATGAGTAAACTCTGCTATTCTGTAGAAAAATGTCAAAATTATTTTATTATCGAATATTTGGCCACAAAAATTGAAAGGCACAAATATTATTTATGCAATGAAGTAAAAAATAATGAAAACATACTACAGAGTATAAGTTTTAGCAAGGCAGAGATGTTAAAGATGCTTGCATACAATTATTGATGAGACCCAAAGGACCTATGTTTATACGGAATTCGAAGAATTAATAGGTCGAGTCATTAGTTTTTATCTTCTTCTTGTAACGGGAGTAACCCGTTACGGACGTGATTAATTTTCAGTAAACTAGCTCATTATCCTGACCATTTTCATGACTCCAGGATTTTCTTTAGTCTTTCGCATCCAGGAATCTGGAAAGCTTTACTAATTTATAACAATGTTTCTTGCGCTTTCACGCATATTGTAAGAAATATCATTACTCGTGGTATTTTCTTATAAATGATTAATGATAAAATAGAATTATGTACAATAATTTATATTTTTAAATTTTAAATAGCGTCTTTGTTTTTCTCAAAATAGATTTGAATGTGGATATGCTTTTCGAATGTTTAGTAGATAAAATTCATTAGAAATTCTCGTGAAAATATATAGTGTTTTTTCTATTAAATTTGCTTTTATTGTATCAATACTTAATTAAATATTTATGATTGAAGTATTGACAAAGTAAACATCTGAATAATCCCTTTTATAGTGAGATAACTAATTTCACTAGTACGCAAACATAGAGTAAGATTTTTTTTCAGAATTGCCTAAATAAACATTTCTGCATTGTAATTTGGCAGAGTTACTGAACTGGACAGGTAGAATTAATCCTAATGCTAGAAACAGCATCCTAATATGACTTTCACTGGGTCCAGCTGTTTCTGATCGGGGTTTCTGACTATCGGGGTCTGCATTCGTCTATCCACTCTGAAAAAATATTTTTCCATTTATGCCAAAAGTGAAACAATACCATGATCAAGGTTCCTTGTACACTAAATGGCAGGGTTGTCGCACATAGAAATATGGGAAGGTAATAGACCTGTGCATTAGTCCATGTACCGATTGATCCATTGAGAGGTACATCCCGACATCGGACGTTACTGAGAGAACAACTCATAGAATTAATAATAAACACTGTTTAGTTTCGCTTGCTATGCCATTCGCTATGTGGTGGCGAAAAGAAAAACCCTTCAGTTTTATCGAAATGCTCATAACAGCTGGAATTGAAATTAATGCTCCTCTATTAACCCTTTGCGGACTGGTAAGGCGTATAGATTGCGCCAGTGGGTATATACCATAAGCTGAATAGAAACTATCGAAGGTGGAGAGGTCACTACTAGGGTGGGTCCAAAAAAATCTATTTTTCGAATATCGAATTCAATAAGGCGCAAAACTTGTGCATGACCATTCTAATCAACGGAAAAATATTGAAAAAAATTATAACTTTAATCTTAAAATCGCGCAAAGAGCCTGAAGTTTGGAATAAATGACAGAAAACAAAAATATTTAAAAAAATCGCCGAAAAAATCTATTTTTCGAGTATCGAATTTTAATAAAGCACAAACGTTGTGAATTACCATGCTAATAAACGAATAAGTATTAAAAAATATATATAATTTTAATCTTAAGTTCACTCAACAGGCCTAAAGTTTGAGGAAATGACGAAAAAACCTCAAAATTTACTTTTACGTTAAAATTATATAGGCTACAGTGTTTGGTTTCTGTTTTAAGCTCTATGTTGCGGATAACACAATTTTTCCATCCTGTGTTTGTTGCTGTACCATCACAACCAATTGCTTCCAGTTCATTAATGTAAACATTATTATCTTCCAGGTACTTAAGAATGAACTTGGCTGTATCACTACCGATTCCACTTGTTGGTGTCACGTGACCAATATTGCCCACCAGGTTCACGAGTCACACTAATGTGCTCCTCTTTCCTTATTCTTCGTTATATTTTAGTTCATATTTTTTCTTGAAAGATAGTATTATCTTTCCTACATCAAAATATATGCCCTTTGTTACTAGTAGACGATCCATAATTTGTCCTATAGCTCGTCGTGTCTTCTGTTTTTCTCTTCTTATCTTGCTTTCATCGATCACTAGCGACGTATCTGTTTCAGAAATAATTCCAAGATCATATGAAACACTGGAAGCAATAACAGCTGTAGCTCTATCAGAAACGCCAAATATATCACTAATCAAACCAGTGGAGGTTAATTTTGACCTCATTTGAGATTCTGAAGGAGATGAAGACAAATCAATTTCATCTCCTCTTTCGTTCAGAGATTTTCGAGTAATTTTCATTTTACAAGTGCCATTGTCAACTGAAACAGTTTCTTGTAATACATCTTGTTGCTTTCTCTTTTTTCTTTTCTGAAGTTTCTCTGTTTCTTTAATATCTAAACTACCAATGAAAGCAATCACTGTTGTTCGTTGATCGTATATAAACTTTCTTTCAATGGATGGGATCTTTTTGTCTTTTACACAATTACATCTAAAACTACATTGCAGTCACCTGCACTTGCTTTATTCCCACATACTCAAGAGTATATCATAGCACACTTATATGATGCTGCAATATCAAATAACTTTGATTTCGCTTCAACTACGAATTTCTCTGCTATTTTTTCTTAAACCATTCTTTTTCCTGGTCTCGGTTGTAAGATTTTCAGAAGTTATTATATGTCTCATGATAGGCTTTTATCATTTTCAGAATTCTAGCATGACTCAGCACTGGAATGGAGGCTTTACAATATATCATCTCTATTTGAGTAGCAGCATTATCGGCTATTGTTAAGAATGACACTTTTTGCTTTGAAATTTTAAAGTTTTCTTCAAAACAACTTAGTAGAACGTCTTCGTGTGTCAGTAGGTTTATTCCTTTTTGTTCTTTAGGCAAACCAAAAATAGGACAACGGTGAGTCTGTCTTGTCACTGTGGCCAACATCTTCTTCTGAGTCGCCATCTCACTTTCTTAACAAACGTTAACAAAGTCTGAAAAACACCTGAAATATAGAAAAAAATGGGTGCCTATACTATTGCTGGATTTGTTAGTATGCTGTAGCTTTATATAGGAGTAGAGCTGTAACGAGTTGTTCCCGCATGGCAATCCAAACAGAAAACTGGCAGACATTACAGAGACTGACCATGACCTCGATGTCCTAGACAGAATGAATTCGCGCGCTTTTCTAGCGCTTGCACGGAATGAGACTAAGAGTGAAAGAGATGTATCGAGACAAGTATTGCTTTCCCCATCACGGTCAGAATAACTACAATAAGCAAGTTTTAAGTATGATTTAGAGTTTTAAGCATAAATTGCACGCATTATTTTATTAAATTTTCAGATTTAATTAAATACTGCGTATATAGCATGGTAAAATCCTAATTTGTCACGAAACTTAAACAATTTTAATCCTAAAACGCGTACTCAAAACAAAAAGATTGAATTTTATAAATCTTTTTTCTATTATTAAGCATCAAAAATGAATTTCTTGCATGTTATTAGAAACCAAAAACTGTAGCCTGTATAATTTTAGCATAAAAGTAAATTTTGATGTTTTTGTCATTTCCTCCAAATTTTAGGCCTGTTGCGTGAACTGAAGATTAAAAGTATAACTTTTTTCCATATTTTCCTGTTAATTAGCATGGTAATTCACAACTTTTGCGCCCTATTAGAATTCGATACTCGAAAAACAGATTTCTTCGGCGATTTTTTAAATATTGTTGTTTTCTGTCATTTTTTCCAAACTTTAGGCTCTTTGCTCGATTTTAAAATTAAAGTTATAACTTTTTAAATATTTTTCTGTTGATTAGAATGGTTAAGCACAAGGTTTGGGCCCTTATTGAATTCGATATTCAAAAAATTGATTATTTCGACCCACCTTAGTCACCACCCATCTAACCACGTATTGAAATTCCTCCTATTTGCTCCGATAATTTCCACTACAATCAATCAGTCAGTTCGGTCTGACCGCGCTTGAAAGTGCATGAAACGCTCTCCATAACCCAACATGGCTGTCACGAAACGGCGAGAAATCATTACTACAGAGCATTATTCGGCTGTTTTGGAGGAATTATGCAAGAAAATACCAGCTGAGGACAATGATGCATTGGATCTCGATGGAGAAGTGACTGATTACAGCGACCAAGAAACTGATTCTGAGACTGACGAGGAAGACAGTCCAGTTCACGAAGAATATAGCGACTTAAACTAGAACACAAATGTTTGTATCATTCATCCATTCAACGACTAATTTTATTATGCCATAATATATAAAGTTGCGTATAATTAAATAAGCGTAGAGTTAGGAAAAACGGGCTGGCGTATAAAGTGCGCAAACCTGATCTGAGTGTTCTAAAAAGTCACCTGTCTGCAAAGGGTTAATCAGGAGCCGAAATATTTACTTCCTATTACGCAAGACATTATATATTTTCTATTTGTCTGCTTTCTATCAATCAATGTCTTATATAGTCTTATAAAAGTGGTCGTATTCCAATGCTTTAATTAATATTTATTAAGAATATTTAATTTTATTACAAACTGGTTTAAATATTTATCTATGTTTAATGTTACAAGAAAAGAATAAAAAAGTGTTTGCACAGTTCACTACCTCTTAATTATTGAGTTACAGACACTACAAACAGTAATAATTTCTTCACGGGTTCCTTTTGAGGAAGTGTGCTGCTTTAACTGTCTTCTTTTATCCAATTGCAAGATCCCTTCCCTGTGAAGAGCTTCTGGTTTAGGAATGCGAGGGATGTGAATGAGAACGGAAAACGGAAAATTCCTCTCATGTTCTGAATAGTTTAATTCTCTGCAAATTAATGAGACTCGAGGTATGCGTGATTGTGGTGGAAAGGGACATCTTTAAACATAGAAATTAGGGATTAAGACTCTTTTTTAGTTCGAGGTTAAGACTCTCCTTTAAGACTATTAGCTAATGCAATTCTCCTTCATACCAAGGTCCAATCTTTGCATCTTCCTAGAGGAAGAATGTAAAGATTGGGGCTTGTTTGGAGAATATTTGTTATTAATTAATCAAACTTGTTTAAAATCTCGTGGTGGTAGAAAGACAAATCGAGAGGAGATGAGATCTGTCCCGGACGTTCTCTCATAGTTCTGAAAAAAGTATGTCACTTATAATAAATGGTCAATAATGTGCCTACTTTTTATATTACGACGATAAAATTCAGGATCACGGAAATAGGTGGAGTGTATTAAAAAATCGCATCGTGCAAAATAGTAAACGAAAATGACAGATACGTTTTGGACTAAAATATTAAGAAAATATAAAGTTTGATATGAGTTTCAGTAAATTTAAATATGTGTACTATTAGCCGCTCGACAGAAGTCAAAACGATAATCAATCCTCTTCATGCCTTGTGAAGCATCTCCGGAGTTACAGTCTCAATTGTGACTACGTTTCAACATTTTAGTGTTTGACATCAGTAATTTCTTTATTGTACTCAGGGTTCCCAGAAGAAAAATTCCAAAGGGTTAAGAATGAGCCATCCTGTTGAACCGATGATTCTAGAAACTTTCATTCACTTTGAAAAGTCGTCCTTCCTCTCTGTGCGTGAAGACTTAAATGAAAAGTAATTTTACAAGAATTACTTGAATGATATGCATCGTAAACTCATCTACGGATTAAATTCTTTGTTGATACACAACGAATATCTATAATTATAAAAGGCAATGTTTGAGTGTGTGTGTCTGTATGTGTGCGCGCGCGTGCGTGCGTGCGATGTCCAGACGAATCTATCTCACTTACAGCCTTGAAATTTGGCACATAGGCTTAATGGTGACTCAATGCACTTCGAAGCCGCAATTTTAAAATGTAATCTAGAAAATTTTTTATTTAATGTTTTGTGTTGTTTTGGTTGATTTTTCGCACTAATTTCTAAATAGAATGGTTTTGAATAATTGTACGAAAAAAATAGACACACCATCTAAAAGAGCATACGGTTTCCGTTCTAATGAAATTAGTTTTGAATTTTTAACATAATTTACTGAATTTTGAGAATTTTTAAAAAATAGTCTGCTTTGCCATCGAAGTTTTATTTTCGTTTTTAAATTTGCTGCATCCAATGTTCTAATAAGACTATTATTTTAATTTTTTCAGCTTATAATTGCAATGGTTCTGTCGGATTTAAAACAAGAACTGTTAAAATATCTTTTCCCGTTTTATCTTAATTAATTTTTTCCTGGTCAGTTGAAAGATATTTTTCCTCTAGCGAGACTTCCTCTCGCGACACCTCTCCGGAACGTTACGGGCAATTTCATTGGCTTATGGGGCAGGGTGGCGTCATAACCTTCAATTGAATGAATACGATTATTATTTTCGGATTCGATTTTATATTTTGCTTGCTGCATAATAATCATTTTCACGTTGCAATTTTTTAATATTGTTTCGGATTAACGTACTCTGTATTGCTTTTCTACAGTTGAAATGTCATTATCGCGAAGAAAAATAAGAGGGGAAATCAATAACGTGTATCATGTTTTGTTTTCAGAACTTTTTCACGTCATTGTGGGCGTTTTTTTTTTTTTCATTTTGTGTAAGTCCTGATTCCACGGGCAACGCCGTGCGCATACTGCTAGTAATGAATAAAGTAAACAATCAATTGACTAATTCATCACAACAGCTTTTAGATGTTTGCCAGTTAATGAAAAAGTTCCAGTCTTTCTTACTGTTCTATTGACGAATAGATTTCGATGATGGGCCATTCGATGTCAACATTCCATTCTGTTTGTACACGCCATTGAACTCGCGACAATGATTTAAGGGAAAACATTACCCTCTTTACAATTTTCTACTTGAAGGATTATTGTAAAAGTTTTGATATCAATAAAAATTAACAATGATATAAATTCATCTTGAAGAGAATAAATTCATGCTAATCTGCCTTCTTAGTTTAAATTTAGAATTTTTTAGGAAAAATATAATATTTTAAATCCTCTACTACTTTTTTAAATACAAATATTTCTGATTCAAATTTTATTAGTAGATTCACTGAAATATAGCACACAAATCTCTGCATGGATTTTAAGGTATATATAATATTCGCTTAAAAAGAGATTTTTTTACTGTATTATGTGGAGAAAATGAAGAAATTTAGTAGTACCTCAATTTAGAGCTTGTATATAAACACAACTGAATGGTTATTTCATGCACAGTCTTATCATATGCATAATAATAAACAAGTACAAAAAGATTTAAAGCTCTATCTTAAGGGGACTTGGCACCCTAAGAATTCCGAAAAATCAATGAAAATATCGATTTTCAAATTTTGAGTGGAAAATGATCCTTGAACCTTTGACTTAATAATCTGAAAGTTTTATAAACAATCAGACAAATATTTTGTGAGATATGAAGTTATTTTGTCTAACATTTCATCACGTGCCACGCCCACTTCAAATGTTTAAATCATGCATATTTCATGTGTAAGTTGCAAAGCCACTTAATTTTTTCCATAAAAGCAAAGCAAGTTAGTTGTTTCAAACAGTAGCCGTTTAATCTTTGTTTGTTTACTGTTTTACTGCTTTCGCTTCTTTATTATTTATGAAGCTTATCGTCATCATCATCATCATAACTGCTTTCGCTTCTCATTTTGTTTGAATTTCTCACTGTCAATAAAATTTCAATAAAATGGTTTCAAATTTTTTCTCTGCTATAATGGATATTTGATAAATAGTAGTGCAGATCATTTATTAAAAAATTTGACTAAAAAATTTGAAAAAAGTCAAATTTTTCGCATTTTTTAAATTTTTTTTCTAATTATCCCTATAAATGAAGATACTAATTAATAATTATAGTAATAATAAATATTAATAAAATTGATAACTTAGGACTCGGAAATGTCAGGTTATTGCTCTGAAAAAAAACTAGCTTGATCTAAGTTGTTTTTATTACAATTTTATTGTTTTTAAAACTTTAAAGCTGTTTTTCTCAGTTTGCTTTTTTCCAAAATTGTGTCTGCTACAAAATGAAAAAAGTCGATCTCTTTTTATTCTAATTACTTGAAATTTTTTCTGTTCACTCACAAATGCATACTTAATAGAATTAGGGATGGATTTGTAAAAATTTTGATTAGAAATTTTTTTAAAAATGTACAAAGTGAAAAATTCTGATATTTTCCAAACATTTTCACAAAATTTTGAACAAAAATTTTTTTCTCTGAAACTAATGTAGATATCAAAATTCCGATCCCTGTTTCTGTTAAGTACATTGAGAGGTCCCTTTAAAAAAAATTTGGAGAAAAAATATTAAACATTGTATGAGAAGAAGCATTTCAAAAAAGGGTTAATTTTTTTAAAAAAATTTAAAATTTTTAAATTTATAATTTTTCAAAATGAAAAATATTTTAGAAATTTCAGTTTCTGCACAGTTTACATCTATCTATTACAAAATTGAATAAGTTTGATCAAAATTGTAGAAAAAAAATTTGGGGGTGCCAAGTCCCCTTAAAAAGAAAAAAAGGCCTTAGCATTTTGAAAACATGAAAGTGAAGAAAAGACCGGCACAGAGAAAAAGCCATTTAGAATTGTCATCATCGCATGCTTTTCATTTTTTTATCGCAAATAAAAATCTAAATAATTTCCGAAATATTAAATGTACAAATTTGAAATTTTGATACCATAAATAGAAAGATTTGAGAAACGAAATAAGCTTGTAAAATGAAAATTGATAATTTGGCAAATTGATATTGATATATTATCCCATAATGTTTTGGGATAATGCCTTAAATGCAACTAACCAAAACACACACTATGCCTTTTGATGACTTTCCACTGAAAGTGATTTTCGCTTTATCGCCTATATTGCACGCATGCGTGGCTAAACACTGAATAGTCTATACTGGAAAAAAATCTCGAAAAAGATTCCAATGCACAGAGGAACAGTCTATTACATTCTAATCAGTAGTACAGTAATTATAAGCCGTTACTTTCGGATACTTTTAGCTCGGTCAACCTGTAATTTAGTCAGCTCTTAAAATCCAAACCGACTTCGATATAAATTATTATATCTTTGAAATTGTGTCCATAAAATGAAAGCTCTTCGCACAGTCCTACTTTTTCTCTTTGCAAGATTTTAATGAAGAACTCGGAGAACTAACATTGTCAAAATCCAAAATGTGTACACTCTTTCAGAAAAAAGTAATCTCCCACTTTGAAAATGCGACGCGATTTTCAAAATGGATAATTTTTTTCCCCTTTATACTTCAAAGCGCTAACATGACGAAACCTCCCACTAATGTTAAACGAAAAAAACTTGTAGGAGCACAGAGAACTAATCCTGCAGCTTGTGGAGTGAAATTGTTAAAGTGTGTAAGATTTTATCTTATCTTTAATTTCTAAAAAAAGTCATGAAGGTAATTGGCAGTATAAAAGAAAAGAAATATCAGCTATACCTACCCACATCGGTGCCAATAGCAAATACACTGGCAGCGTGATAGACCATTTTATTTGCTGAAATCTGTAGCTGTCGTCAAAGAAGGCATCCTGATTTGCTATCGACTGATAGATATATAAAAAACTCCGTGACGATTGCCGCTAGCTAAATCGTACGATTTTAAATGCTTTTCATCCAATGGGCACATATGTAGGGACGACTTGGCTTGCTAAGAATTTATATTCTGAACCACGAGAATAATTTTCAATACTTTGGTATCTAAGTTTAAGGGCAGTGAAGAAATTTTATGTTACAAGCAATTTTATTCGTTATTGTCTCTCGTTTGGAAGAGAAATCTCTAAGGGGGAGGGGGATGTTTGGGCTTTTTTCGGATCAAAGGAAGATCTTCCTAAGTTAAGCTTTGTGTTAGTTTTGTAAACAGATGGTACTGAAAATCTTACTTTCACTGAATTCATAAAACACTGTTGTCAGAGCATGTATATTTTCCCCCTCGTACTAGTTTCATATACTCTGACGGATGTTCCACTTTTTTTCAATAAACAGTTTTAAAATAGAAACAGCTTATAAGCTTGGGATATCTATCACAACTTTCACAATGAAGGCTTTACAAAATGTTATCCCAGCTTTTACGATGAGGGTTTTAAAGAATGTTACAAGTATTGTTTCACATGCAAATACAGAACAAAAAAAATAAATCTTTTACTTATTATTTATTTTAATCTGAAATTGCTGTGTTCCCCACTTTTAGGTCTCTTTCCATTTTGGTTTACCGGAAACAATGGTAACTTTATTGAGACAGTTTTTAAAAATATGGAAATATAATATCCGGTTATTGTCTAACATTATTCTGAAACTTGTAGATTAATTTGCGCCTTAGCAATGAATTTCAAGAGGATCCCCAGATTTATCTGCAAGCTGAACACAAATTTGGGTCTCTTTTTCCTAAAAGATCTGCAGGGTGGTAAGCTACTACCTCCCAAATATTGCAGCTAAGTCAGACTTCTACAACAAGTAAAATATAAATGCTTCAAACTTGCTCTTAACAAAGAAGATATCACGCATTCATTTTGTCATGTATCCTTGACTCTTGTCCAGTCCAAGATTCAAGGATCCTTGAAAAAGTGGGATTAGAACCACTACATATCCTTAGTTTTATTTATCAATAATACTATTATATTCTACCTAACTTCCATATAAAAAAATATTCCATCAATATTTTCGATAGATTTTATTACATTCTAAATAATAATTATTAAAAAGTTTCAAAGCATATAATAAGCATCAGAAAATAACAATTAGGTACTAAAGTGCACCGTTTCATTAAAACATCAGCTTAAAGAACATTTCATTCAAGTTTCTCTTAAGTTACCGTTGCTTAGATTCGTTTGGTACAGCTTAAAGAACGATGAATGTAGTGGAAACAGCCATACGTATCTAAAGAACACTTAAGACTTAATGTATGTTGTTAATTATTACGAGCATGTTTGTAATTACGTGCTTAGCGAACGATAACTCTCAGTTTTACAATAGAAACGGATCTTTAACAAAGCTAGGAAGGAATAGTATTTCTCTAACACGGAGTCCGTATTTTGTGCATTAAGCATTGATTATGTCTTTTGTTTCGTAAGAATAACAAAGAATGACATAGATGGAACTGTGCAATCCATTTTGAACTGAAATGTTATTTTTTACTGGAGGATTGATGGCAAGATTGTTATCGTATACAAACATGTAATTGTTCTTCGAAATAAAACAGATGTCTTCTTGGGTGAAGAAATATTTGTTGTTTGCATCATTATAGAAGAAACTTAATTATTTTTGGAAGAATGTTTACACTATAATCTTTTGCCTAATGAAATGATTTTCTTTAATATACCTAAAATTTAATTTAATAATATATTAAAAACGTAAATGAATCATTTTATATTGCTTCCAACGCTAGATATTTTCATAAATTTAATCTTTCAAAATATTTAATAGCCAATAAATTTAAATTTTTGAGGCAATAAATTTAAAACGATTAAATTTATTGGCTTAATTCTTGCTGTGACATGATATATACCAGATTCTTCTTACCAGTTTTGGAATCCATTGTGTTTCTTGCAATAGGAAAAGAACCTGATGTTCCAGAATAGTGTAAGCTATTTTTCATTTCTACACATTGTAGTTTATGCTCTATAGTTTCTTAGAGTGTGACGAGAATTGGCCAGTAAATTACGGTTTTTTTTTCTCTAATAAACTTTGGAATTATATATCACTACCTTTGTTTTTGAAGTCTTTTGTTTTAGAAAATCTGCTTTAATTAACAGGGGAACACAACTTATATACATGTAATAAAAAAAAGACACCCCGCCGTGCCGTAACATTCGGGTAAAAATGAATTACAGCCGCTAAAATAGCTCGAGAGCTGATGCCGGAGTCCTAGTAGCCATCATCGGCCACAGCCCAACCCCTTCCGAAGGAGGTAGTTCCATCACTGGAGGGAGAATCATGCCCTCCCATTACTATACCGATGCCAGGAGAGAGACTCTTCTTACTTATCCGGAGGCCACGAACTCGTGGGACCCCCATGTGGGGATTAAATACATGTAATGAGTGTATAATACATGTAATGACTATATAAAATGCGCAATATGAAAACGGTTACCTTTTTATGTCTACCTGCCTTATAGGTTAAATTACGCCTTCCGGCGGCAGGAGCGAGACTCCGCTTACTTATCCGGAGGCTTCTCATACAAGAACTCGTGGGGCCCCCAGGTGGGCGTGTAATACATGTAATGAGTAATGCTATATAAAATGAGCAATATGAAAATTATTGCATTTTTATGTCTGCCTGTTTAATAGGTTAAATTACGCCCTCTCAATTAAACGCTATTACTAACAGAAAACATAATATAACTGTACAAATAGGAATTCGTTGATGATTTTATAATTCTGTTCAGTAAAGACATGCATTTTCTATTGCATTGTTTTGATGGTCAATAGATCATTAGAGATTTCAAATTCTTCATATATTCAGATGAATGGATACCCTACACGGATTTTTAAATTTCAAAGACATTATGATCAATATTGTTTATAGCATCAAAACAAAAGTATGCATACGTTGATTATCAGTATGGTACAAAATAACTTGTAATTCTTTCAGTAATTGTTTTTCAAAATTTCAACCTCAAAAGAATTTGTATTTTTCCATAAAAATGAAATACTTAAAAAATTATTTGAGCTCTTTCAAAATTAAATTTCAGTTCTTTAAAAATATATTTGAAAATGCGAAACATGATTTATTAGAAAGATTTTGCTCAAAATGTTTCCACGAATGTCTTTTTTCTACAGTTATTTGAAAACAAATGAACATTGTTACTGAAATCTCAACAAAGATAACTTTTTTTCCTATTTTTATTATATTGAGATTTTCTTCGAAATGAATTACTACCTTGGTATTTATGCATGAAAAGCAAATGCTGTTTTTACAATTCGAAAACTTTCGAATCGTTTTTATAGAAAATGCTTCGCTGTTTTTGGATCAAGAAGAAAAATATTGTGAGAGAGGATGCGCCTTTCGAACAGATTAAGCTATTGAAAAATATCTTTATAAAACGAATAACTGAATTTTTCAGAAGGAAATATTTTTATTTTTCAATATTAATCTGGAGATTTATCGGTACTAAGAAATAAAGATCGATGTGTCGCAACAATATTTATAATTTAAATTAATTATCTGTTTATCTGCTGACAGGAATCTTCTTGTAAATACATATATTGTTATTTGATAAAAAATATTTTGTGATTTCAGGATAATTAACATATATATGTTAAATATCTTGACATAATATAAACATATCTATCATTACGAACATATTATGCATAAACATGTCCGTAAATATTTGTAGAGAATCAGAATAAATCATCTTTAAAATAGCTTAGAAAATAAATTTTTCTTTGACAGGAAATATAATAAAAATCATTTTATGAATACTTAAATTTCCTAAAAGTTTGGTACGCTATTTTATTTTGTTAATAAGCAAGAAAAGCATATATTTTTAAATAGGAAATCGATCTGTACAGAGATACAGACGATTACACAGATTATACGGGATAAATATGAGAGACGATTATACAGTTTATACGAGATGCATATGAGAGACG
>BGPR01011355.1:14017-49000 GCA_013235015.1 Araneus ventricosus
AACCCCCCGTTTTACCGGGGTACGATCTGTCATCGGAAGTGGGCCCAAAGAGCCACACCACCATTATTGTGCCATTGGGTTGACGAGAGCCTGATTACTTATATTTCACCCTCTCATCCGCGAACACGCGGTGTCCCCCGATGTGGATATAAGATAATAATTATAAAATCACGGGACAGACTTTAAGGTAGATCAGGCATACAGAAACATATCATTTTTACAGTAGAACATAGAGTCGCAAACGCAAAAGGGAACGTTACGGAACCTCATTGCCAGTGAATTAAGTAAAAGAAATGGATACACCAGACAAAGTATACAACGCTTGTTTAGTGGAATACAGATTTACAATACATTTCATAAATAAAACCATTTACAGCAGCACATTTCTACACCATTATGAATCGTACGTAAAATGACATATAGTGGCAAGTAGGTTGCAGTATCGAAAACAAACATTTGGAGCATTTTAAGCAAGTATTCAAAGGAGTTGTTAACATTCATAAAATTTTGCTGTTGCCGGATTATAAAATCAAATATAAAAAAATCACATACAAAAATATAAATTTTTGCAGCAAAGATAATATATGTATCAAATATATGTTTGAATCTTTTCTTGTTTATTTTTCCTTCCTTAAAAGCTTTTCAAAGCAGGATTAAAGTGTTAGATTAAAATATTACGAAAACATTTTATTTTCGAAATTTTAAATGTAACACGTTTTATGGTACAGGTTGGCTAAAAAAAATAAGTTTTTTCTGCACTTTTCAAGTTAAACACATTTTTGCTAAATTGAAATCCTTCCGTTTCTTATAAATAAAAATAAAAAAAAATCTTTAATCTTTTTTTCGAAGAAAATAAATAAAAGAATCACATTTGAGAAATGTTTATTAAGGAAAAATAGCGTTTGATGTTTTTGCTATTAAAAGTAATGACAGGTTTTTTTTTTTATTCCAGGAAATCTTAAAATTCGTAATTAGCTTTCTCAGCTTTGGAAAGACGATTTGGGTACCTTAAAATGTTTCCTTTTATTTCAAAATTCGTTTTAATAATAAGCTTTAAATCCCAATGGAAAAAATATATTTTTTATAAGAAAAAGAAATGATTTTACACTTATTTTATATTCTAGCCAATAATAATATTTTTGTTATTCTTAAACAAATTTCGGAAATAAAACGTTTTTAAGATAATTTATACGAGCTTAATTTATTTTTTAAATCATTTTTTTTTCTATCCATAAATGCAATTACAATGAACCTGTTTTATCGAGGAAGAAAAAAAGAGATGAAAATGTTGGAAAAAATATATTGCCTGTAAATGTATACTCAATTTAACAAATAGTCCACAAAAAAGTAACCTTCTACAGGCCAATGTTCCCAATTGGAAATAAAAAAATTGAAAATTCATTTAAAAATAAAACATCGTTCATATTGTTTTCAAAAAATTGTTAGTTATTATCAAAGATAAGTTTGTTTTTTAAATATACAAATTATGTTTCAGATATAAAATCGACAATATAGAGAGATTCTTGAAAATGGGCATTTTTACATTTTAATTTGTGTGTCGCATAAAAATTCCTAAAAAATTAAAAAGCGATCCAAAATTTCTAACAAACCGTAAACATAGTTAAAAATGTTCACGTTACTAATAATACAGGGTGTCCAACAAAGGACTCCCTGATTTTAAAATTAAATAACTCGGCAACGGAGATCGATAGAAGATTGAAACCGGTGGAATGCTTAGTCTGAGAGCAGTAAAAATCTCATACAGAAGTTTCAAAATTAGTCACAAATCTTGCCGACAGGTGGCGCTGTACGTTGCAATCGCTATTCAGAGTCCGAGAAGAAAGCTGTAAACTGTCATTTGCAAGCAATCGTTGCAACCACATCACAATCGATTCAAAATGTGCATTTTTCGTGCTTGCATAGGACAGTTTACAGCTTTCTTCTTGGACTCTGAATAGCGATTGCAACGTACAGCGCCACCTGTCGGCAAGATTTGTGACTAATTTTGAAACTTCTGTATGAGATTTTTACTGCTCTCAGACTAAGCATTCCACCGGTTTCAATCTTCTATCGATCTCCATTGCTGAGTTATTTAATTTTAAAATCAGGGAGTCCTTTGTTGGACACCCTGTATATAAAATATAATTATATAAACAATAAACGCATTTGCTATAATTCATTAACGTTTCATGTTCCCAACTGGGAACAGTCGTGAATATTCTGTAAAAGAAGGAATTTCTCTATTGTGAGTTTCCATTGAAAGGAAAATGGAAAGAACAATTCTCTTATTATTCAGGCAAGGAAATCTCCTTCTGTTGTTAAAAGGTGAATGCTTTAGTTTTCGTGAAAAATTATTCACTTTTATATGTAATCTGGGAGGGGGTAATTTTAAATTTGTAGGATAAGAATTTATGTATCCCCGGAATGATAATTCTGCAGTAATTGTTTATTCTAATTGATATTTTCATCTCCCATCCAGCTACGTCAAAGATTTATCATGAACAGAAGAAAAAGGCAAGCATTGAACAACGAAATTGGATTCATAAATATATTTCTGGGCTAGGTGGGGTTTATGAATTGTATAAAATGCGAGAAACTACAGTCACAACTTCGCAAAAAGAAATGATGGCTTATTTTGTTTGCAAATGTTCTAAATATAGTTGTTGTTTCTGGATGGCTATTGCATACAGCAACCCACAGGAAACATAACCAACTTACTTATCTAGAGTTTCGTCTAGAAGTCACAATTATCCTTCTACGAACTGGGGAACAAAAAGGATGGACCTTCAACACAACCAAAAGTTACCGGTTGTATATCGCAGCTGCAAAGTGGTAGTCACTACCTTATTGTAACAACTCGGATAAATCTGCATAATTTGGATAAAATGAAAGATTGCAACACAATAAGGGCAAAAAAAGGGTATTGCATTTGAACTACTTTCCAGAGTGCCATAGGATACCGTTATAATGTTTCATTTTTTACACTTTTTGTTGTGTAAAATATATTTTTTATACATTTTAAATCATAAATTTTTAATTGAATTCATATCTGTAATAAGTTATAAAAATATTTTTTACAATACTTTGCTTATTATTCAGTCTGATCATCACTGTTTTCCATTTCAAAGTCTAGTGTAATGAGGCTAATCAGAAGTGACCAATCTTCTCAATTGGAAACATTATAAAAAACATATATAAAATTTTTTATTCATGTTTTTATGATTGATATCTTTAAACTAAAGCATTAGAAAGTGAAATATGCAAAAAAGTGATTAAAAATTTACCTGTATCTGAATTCGGTCTGTAAACGGTTGATAATTTATATTTAAGTTTCGTAACTCAAGATATTAGATACTAACGCAGAAATGTGATTGTGAATTATTACAATATTTTTTCCATGCTTTCGGTTAGTATTATGGTCTATTTAGGACTAAGCTTTGAAGAAAAGAAATATATGAATTATAATCCTCATAAATAAATAACGTGAATTGATAGTTTTACATTTTACATGTGTGTTAATTTTTAATAACTTAATCAAAATTCGTTTATGTAATAGTCATTCTATGTACGTTGTACATATACAATTTTGGGATACTCTGTTACATGTAGAGATGACACATAGCCAATCCTTCAAAATTGTTAAAAAATAATGAGTATTTTACGTTAATATACGGAGAAAGAATTTTCCTATGTGGACAATAAATTGCTCTTTCCGCTATAAACTTTATATGATTTAAATACTATATGTGAAAAGGAATTCATTTGTTACTATTCATTCAAAAGCTGGTAGAATTATATAATGCAGAGAATAAATTTAGATTTGGAAGTTTGAGGACGTCTTTTATAACAAGCAACATAAAAATTGGTCAAAATCTTATTTAATTGAATTAATAATAATTACTAATTGAATTATTATTAAATTGAATTAAAATTCACAACTTTAAAGCAAACATTACAAAAAAGTACTTTTTACTTACTTTATTCGCCATAGCACTTGAGAATCTTTACAGTTTTCTGACACCTGTTCGAACACAAATTTATCCAGAATATCCGACATGTATATTCCAAAAATTATAAGACCGTTCAGGGCATAATAAATTGAAAAGAAACAAATACGTGTATAAATCGTTTACAATAAATTATTTTATTTAGATTAAACATAAGAATAAATAAAAGTAAATAAAAATCGTTTTCAATGGATATGAATAAGAAGAACTAAATACATAATTAGACCAATAATGAAATCTTTATCAATAAGGATAAAGATACAGACTCTATCCCATTATGGATATGTTATATTCAGCATTACATTTTTTGAAAAGAACGATAGATTATTTTAGTGTCGTTTCATTGCATGCCACGATTTTAGACAAACTTCTATCACTAATACTATATTAATGAAGTCGAAACTGACTTAAAACTTTGCATACGACATTTAATTTTATAGAATTCAAGAAATTCGTAGATTATAAATTCATTTCCTTAAATTATAATGTCTAAGCTTCTGGAGGAATATCCTATACTATAACATGGTTTCTCAGAAATATCTGCTTTGAGATTAATGTTTCCAAAATTTGAATTAAAAGAAATTGAAGATTCTTTGGTTCACAACTTATTTCTTTAAGCAGCATGCCCTGCATGACATGCACATAAGGTGAAAAATAATTATTTGATTTTAAAAAATCCAAACAAGTTAAATAGTAGACAAGGAAAAAAGAGAAAATTTTCATTTCTTAGATTTTATATTTTTCTTTGATGTAATGTACATAATGTACACACTAATTAAAATTACACAAGACGTATATTCCGTTGCCATAGTAACAGACCAGTTTCAAGAAAAAGAAGAAATTTAAAACTTAGTAAAACATTTTGTCTAAGCATTTCAAATGCGAATATGAAATTTAATTTCTTAAAATGTTTGTTTCTACCAGGGTTTTGATTTTTATTTTGTGGTTTCAAGTTTTTACTTAATATTAAATTCCTAAAGGAATTTTTTAATCAATAAATTATAATACATTTCGAATTAGTTATCGTGTAAAAAAACAGGTTTTAATTCTGCTTTCATGTCTATTCGCTTAATATCTGAAGTTATTTTAAAAAGAGCGATATTTTTATTCATACATGGCAAATATTTTGAATTGCTTATGTCATCTATCCCTCATTTTCATAATCAAATATGGACGAGTTTTCTGTTTTGTTTATTTTGGATTCACAGACCATTTTCTAGTAACTCTCCGATTTCAGAAATCGTTATATCCGTTTGGATGCTGTATCAAAATTTAACCGCCAATGATTATCTAAATCCTTTAAAAAATTTAACCTCCAATTAAGGCTTAGAAGTAGCGATGAAAGAGCGATAACGAACAGCCTTTCCACAAAATGAGGCTCTTATTCTAAGTAAACATTGAGCTACAGCAATAGGAACATCAAATTTAATATTTTCCAAGTATCCTTAAGGCATAAGATTTGAAAACTCTACGTTAAACTTTAATTAACATCTTCAAACAGAGTGTTGAAATTTTGAAGATCCCCATTGACGGAAGTCGTTCGGTGTTGCGGAAGTTCTACATTATCATAAATTTAAAAAGAAAAACAGAAAACTCGTCTATACTATAGATTAATTATTGACAAATATTAACTAGTTCCAATAATTCATGAATAATTAATATAATGCGTTTAAAGAAATAAATTTGTGTACCTTTGTAAAATAACAGCGGGCAATATTTGTAGAGAATTAAAATTTGAAAGTACATTTTTCATCTACGATTTTTTAAAATCTTTGTAGCATAATGTTGTGCCATTTCATGAAATTATGAATACATGGAGAGATCATGTGATAAATGTCAAATTCACCATTCTGCATTTAATAGAAACAAAGGAGACTTAAAATTGCATCACAAACTAAGAAAACGAGTAATTACTTGTTCGATGACGTGAGCACATTTACGTTCGTCAAGTATTCACGATGTTACGTGAATTGAATCCCTTAGATTTATTAAAAAATGAATGTAATATTCCTAAAACGAGAGATAGAAAATAAAGGATTAATATAAAAAATATCTCTGGAATATTTAACCATTAAATTTGACCAAAGAAAATATTTTTTTTCTTTTGTTATAAAATAATTCGTCAAAATCAATTTTCAAATGCGAATTTGTCAAAAAGTTTGACTTTTCAAAATAATTGAAAAACATTAAGAACTCACAAAGGCCGATATATTTCCTAATATATATACTAACAAATTAATTGGAAATAGCGAAAAAGTTGTTTTAAATTAGACAGACAAGCACACACATACAATTCCTGTTATTATTATTAGACATTCGTTTGGAATATTGGTTATAAATTATTTCAGCGAAATTTTCTGTTTGTAGCTAGTTCTTCTTGGTAACATATTAAAATTTCAAATTGTAATAAACATTTAATCCATTCTATTTTAAGAGCCATATTATTTCGTTTCCAATTAGGAATAAAAAATAACAGTTGAATTGCATAAGCGAAAAAGTTAAATTAAGTTTTGCGCCCAGTATGCAATGGAGGCTCGTCCATTAGGATTTCAGAGCATCATCATCCTCTGAAATTAAAATAAAGGCTTGCATTTTCGTTATTATTTTTATTTTCTTACTTTTGCACTCGCAGAGTTCGATGATAAAGAAAAATGAAAAAAAAGGAATAAAAACTTAAAAAGAGGATAGAAAATGTATCCAGAAGTAAGGGACACACAAGTTGGGGCTGCAAAGCGAGTAGCAGTGCAAAGCATCAAAGTTCGCTCACTACGCACGGCTAAGCGATAAATTAGGAGACAAAAGGCAACTCTTTCTCCTTTTGAATTTAGAAGTGCCATAGCTGCATTTCACCGAGCTTGGTTTGATGAATGTTCGGTGAAATGTCGGCCGATTGGGAGATATATATATATACTCTTTTTTCCCTCAGTTCCGCCAAAAGTTACTTTAGCTATCTCGATATGTTTTTTCTTCGCTTTTTCTCATCTGTTGTTTATGGTTTTGGATTCTGTTATCTCGACAGAAACATGTTTTATTTTATTGAATATTCGTTCTTTTTTGTTAGAAGAGACTATTGAAAGAAAGGTATGTGAATAATTTCCTAAAATATCATTCAGATGAAAAGTTTTATAGAAGGATCAATCATCATTATAAGAGGCAAGAAAAAGATGAATGGTCAGATCTTCAGAAAATTATATTTTCACAACTTCTGCTGAGCAACAAATTGCATATAAAAATGAAGGTCGCATCATGGCGGATTTGAACACTGTTCAAACGTCTTCAAGCAGAAAAACCCAGAACCAGCGAAAACTTTTGGAGAACTTCTCGGTTATGACCTGACTCGTCACTTTCAGTGCATTTATATTTTCTTGCTCTTTATTATAAAAAGTATTGAAGTCGAGAAAGTTATATTTACGTCAAATTAAACGACATTCACAAACATTTCTTTCAGAAACCGAAAACTAACAGATATTTTGTGAGTGGATTTCGTTGAAGATGAACAGGTCATTCGTCTTTCTCTGAGAAACGGTTATTTTTAGCCGTTGGAAATATTTTCAATCGTCATCTATTCATACTGTTTTTTTGAAAATCTGGGCAGATGCGGAAGTAGGGGCATCTTATTCCGACATGGTTCAAATGATTAACCCCTTAAAGGAGCATTTTTTCGTATTATCTAATTAAACGCCCCTTTTTGTTTTGGGGATGCATTGTTGTATTAATTCAACTGTTGCAAAAATTTACTGTCGCTTTCCTGCCCGACTAGTCTTAGGCTTGGGAAGAGAGTTTTACAGGGATAAGTATGGGATGGCCGGATTAGGACCCCTGACATTGGCCACGAACTTGGAGACCATTTTGGTGACCTTGGATCGATGATTCCAGAAAATGCCACTCTTTTCTCGATATCTCTATTAGGAAAGAAAATACGCTTGAATGTACGAGAAAACTCCCTGTGACGTCACGGCCTATTCGGGGACAGTATTTAAGGCCCGCGTTTGGATGAGAGAGGTGTGTGTTAACCCTCTGACTCCTAGCGACCCTCAAAATCTTACTACCTTTGTATACGGAGGTTTTGTTGACATATGGATTCGTGAAATGGACTCGTCCGCCTTCTCCCCTTTTCTCCTCACAGTTGGTGGTCGAAAGCCCACTGGAGCGTGACCCTCGGTTAGAGACTGGGGTCGCTATTTGAATGATACAGTCCTGGATGCGAACATAATGCGATTTTTCAATTGTTACCACGATAGTAGGGTTTTATAATATCTTTGTTTTTAATGTCATTTTGCTCAATATATTCAAACAATTTATTTAATTATAAAATAATGTGGAGCACAGTAGTCAGGGAATGATATTTGCCATGGATATTTATATTCTTTTTACTAGCTATTTGATACACTTTTGGATTGTAATTCTTCACAATTCTTTTTCACAAAAATGGTATCCCTTTTAAGAGGGATAAATTAACCTGTTGCATCCTGAACTGGTAACCTTCAGAAATGACTAAGAATAAAAAGGGAATATTTAGAACATCCCCTTCGGAATTCAGTTGTGTCCTGTTCAATCCACACTGAACAAGAGAAAATAGGCTCCTTTACAAAGCAAGGCTCCTATTTCTACTGCAAAATCTGTCTGACATATGTTCCATGTAATTTTACCACTACATAAATGATTCTGAAATAGACTGTAAAGGGCAGATGCAGCGTTTCGGTCATTTTTAACACTAACAGTAGTGACATTCGGTGATTGATTTGAGGGTACATTTTGTAATGACAATGCAACAGGTTAACAGATTACTTTTCACATAGAGAGACTTATGTTTCTGTATGAAAAATACACGCTTCTTTCTTAGACTAAGGGAGAAATATAAACAATTTTAAGGGAACTTATTTTTGAGAAAAGCGCAAATATTCGTAAGAAATAAAATAGAATTGCGAACGTCTATATTTCCTTTGTACGAAAAAGAGATAAACTAGAAACTTTAGAGTACTGTAAGTGAATTATATATAAGAGTATAACATAGATGGAATATAGTAGATGGATTTAACTAAGAAAACTGGTACACCATTCATTATATCTCACGATAGTTGACTCGAGATTAAACTCTTTGCGATTAATTGAATTTCAACTAGTCTTTTTAATACCTAATTTATAAGGAAAGATTTTTTTATTTAATAAAAAGAATATAAAATAAAGCAACTTATCAGCAATAAAAGCAGCAAACTCAGAAAGTAATAAATCTACTGCATTAGATTCGGAGGGTTTTATCATATATTTAAAAATTGTTTGAGGTAAAATATTTTAGTCGAGGCTGTTTTTATTTTTTTTTTCTAATTCTTTATTTCGCCTGTAGAAATTGAGTAAAGTTGTTGATCTTTTCGTGAATTTTAATTTTTGAGATTGTTTAGTCAATTCATTAAATTTTAGCCAATGTTTCAGAGAATTTCAAATTTTTCAATCCTGACTCAGTTTGGAAAGCTTTTAGTGTGAATGTGTTTTAATTATTGGTCCCTCAAATGTTACGTAGAAAAACTTCAATACTTTTTTAAAAAATGAAGTTATATCACTGATATATGCTTTTTTAATATGACTCCTTATCGCTTAGAAATAAAATGTAATGTCTCGTATTTTACATGTTATTGCACAAACCATTTACAGCATTGATTTTAAGAAAAAACAGAGATTATAAAAACAACTTTTAAATGTACACTTTTCTTTAGTTCTATATAATGGGAAAGCATTTTATTTTAGTTATTTCTCACTGATTAATCTTTGTTTAATTCATTATTATAAATATTATGTAATCTTACACAAATTTGCAATTATGAAACGCCTCTTGTGTGGAGTTGAAATTTAGTTCTTTTAATCGATTAATTTATAATTAAGTTATAAAAATATTAAAACTGGTGTATTGTCATCGAGAAGAAAAAATTGCAAGAAATTTTAAAAATCCAGGACATTACTAAAAACAATTACCTCAGCTTACGATTTTTTTTTGTTTTTGTTTGTTTATATTTAAAATCTTGAATCCTTTAATCAAGCCCAATCAATCAAAAAATTACATATTCATGAGTAAATAATTTTAATTATATTTTCAGGAGTAAAAGTTAACCCGTTTTAAATGAAACATTGTTTATATATTAACGTTCAAAACGATATTTGTCTTCATTACAAGAAATTCGAAAAAATCTACTCCAATAAATTAATTTCTAAGAAATTTAAATTTTTAAACAGTTTTCTTACGCTTCAATATTTTTTCATTCAAATAAATACAGATCTTGTTTATTAAAAAATACAACAGGTTAAAATTATTTCAGAATCTTATTTTGAAAGTTCAGCATTCAATTCTTTCTGAAAACATTTGAAGCTTCCCGCAGGCGAAATCAATTCATCACTGTCAGCTATGAATAGCGGACGTTTCCCCTCCTCGAAGAAACGCTTGGGGAAAATTCGCTTTACTACCGACACCCCTAGTTTGACCCCTGCCCGCCCGAAAATCCGCCTGGCTCGTACAGAACCTACCAAGCCGGGTGGGGCGGGTGTCGTAGTGAGAGTGTTAATCCACGGGAACGACTTTGGAGTTTCGTCTGCAGGAGCGCTATGGAAATTCTGTTATTGTCGTTATTAGTTATTTGCTGACTGTGTTGCTAAATCTCAAAGTACTGAACTGTTATTGCCTGTGAATTGTTGTATATTTACGTTGCTAACCTGTGCAAGATCTATGTTTCCTGTTACATATGCTGCGAGTTTTCCTGCACATTTTTGAATAAACCTTCATTCTTCATTATCCTGCATGTTCGACTGTTTATACCATACACCCACGGAAAGATTTTTGCAATAATATATACCATATAAAACACTTGAGATGCTAATGGATTACTGGTTATTTTTCATCATCCGGTAACAAATGATAACAACTATGAAAGACTTAATCTTAGCTTATAAGTTTAAAAATAACATAATCCGATGCAAGAGTGGGGCTCGGGAAATACTGTTTTGTTACTCAACAGTTGATATATTGATTTTCTTGTGGGATTCAGCATTAATGTTTTTTTCCCTTTTTTCAGTTCAATCGACTTTCTCTACGTGGTCAGCGTGACTGATGCGTCTGTGTTATGATCTTGCACTGCTGAGTGATCTATCGGATTTTTTTCTGATTGGAGGATCAGAAAAGCCAGTTTCTTGACGAAAAGAACCAAAATTGCTCCTGTAAAGAAAATATATTGTTAGATTGGAAAGCCCAGCACAACCCGCATGTATTTCGATTTTGTGGAAGTAAGGATTTAACGATGAAACGCAATGAGCAGTTCAAGAAGAGCAGTAAATAATAATCAATCATAGTTTGTTTCCATTTGATGCTTTTTGTGCGAAAGGTGCTTATCGATTTCATCAATTCTCGGCACTTAAGCTCATCAAAATGATTGGATTGGACAACGTAATTGTATTCATCATTTCAAAGAGAACTTGCTGTTAGTTATTTTCTTTCTCACCGGAACATGTAGTTACTTCTTATATTTCAAACTTACAGCGTTCCTAAGAAAGAGAGAAAGAAAGAATTAAAATAGACTGGGAACAAAGATTTCGTGATTACATGTTTCCGTTCTTTTCTTTCCATTAGTCAATTCTCAGACTTTTGAATTTTCCAAATGAATGCAATTTTACAGGATGTTTCAAAATTTTACATCCATATTTTGAGATTTTTAGGAAAATTAAAGATCATTGAAATGAACAATAATCATACAGAAACAAATGATCAAAAATGATACCCGCAGAAAAGACGCATCAGATACACGCCCCAGGAATCAGTTTAAAGCGCTTTATTATTCAAATGTCAACAGATTAACAAATGGTAGATACAAAAGGTGTTCAAAGTTCTCTCTGTCACACTGATTCATATCTAATACCGAAGCTGCTAGAGGTATGACGCATTTCGAAAGACACTATGAATTTCATCTCATAACCTCTTTAGACCAGAAATAGGTTTCATTTAAAAAGCAGCAGCATTTTCTTCTTTTCTAACAGGTGTATATATCAGTTATTAGACAATTAAGTTTCCCTTTAACCCTCTGACTCCCGAATTGTTTTAATGACAATTTAGATGCAACATTTGAAAACAGGTTCAAATATCATTAAACCAAGCGAATTGTTATTTACATGCAAGCCTTTATTTGTACAATATGATTCAACGTTTTAAAAGTACTAATTAAACGCATTAGCTTTCGAAAATTGCGGGATCCAGCAGAAAATAGACTTACTTCCAACACACGGAATATGCGGGATAAGCAGTCAGAGGACTAATATAGGGTTTTGTTCTACTTTCTATAGAATGTTCTTGCTCTACCTTCCTTTCATCTGCATATCACATTTCCACCAGGGACTCCTTTTGGAATACGGTTTATGTCGGCGTTCTTCACCTACTTGTGCTGTGTAGTAAAAAAATTAAGGCTCCCTACTGCTTCATTAAAAAAACTTTTAATATAAAACTTTTTCGAAACCTGAGTTCAATATTTTTGAAAACGGTTGTGTTAAAATGGATAAAATTATTAACCTTCCATCGGGCGCATTAAATCTGTGAGATGAAGCACCAATAATTTTCTGTGCTAAGTGCGGGTTTCATCGAGAAAGAGGTGGACCCTATATCAGCTTCTTGGCTACCTACCACTAACTCTAGAGTATCGTGGTTTATTCTCTCGGGCTCTTTTGGTGTACGTGAGAGGCACGTACACCAAACTGCAACACTTCTCAATGTTAAGACACCTTACTGGAAAATAAACGTCAACTCCCTCCTAAATACCTGGACATTTTTTTAGTTGAAATTGCGAGAAAAACCAAAATAGGTATTTAAATACTCAAATATAGCTTTGTATGACCGAATAGTTTAGTTTGATTAGCTTTTCCTTAACCCTAAGCAAAAATTTAACTTTTAATTTCACAGATGAGATGCGAACAAACGTGCTAGCATTTGTATTCGCCCGACCGAAAGTTAATGGATTATATTAATTATTTTAATCGCTACAAAATCAAATCGTTATATTCATCTCTTAGAATTCTGAAACATAAGAAAATTGAATGAATGGCACTACTTTGAATTTTAGGGCTATTGGCTGACAATGAGGCATCTGCGTCACTTTCAAGTCTTTTGTATGTGAAAGTGTTGAAAGGGCGACACAACACACACAAAAGGCCCCAGCGGGAATTACAGCTGTTATCCACAGATGTTCTGTCTGTGACCCATCACGAGGTGCTATTATCTGTCACACAAATGCGACAATTGGCTGGACTCGTTTCAGACGCGGAGGGATACTCGTTAAATAATCCTTTGTTTTCGCAGAAAGCGAAGGGATAAATTAAGAGTGCTCTCTTTGCTATTATGCAAAACTATTTAATGGACGAACATAAAATTACCTGCAATTTAGAAAGGCTCGACAGAGAGTTTGGAGAAATGTCTAAATGTTTTTAGGGACAAAATAATAAGAAAAGTTATTCTGCAATAAAAATAAAATATCGTCGATTAAAAAATTAAAAAAAAAGTGTCTTTCGGAATTCGAAATTTTAGTGTTTTGTTTCCGTATTCACCAAATTTAAAACAAAATATCTATAAAAACATAAATATAGTTTGGGATTTTCTTTGCGTTGCGTAAATGTTTTATATAGCAACTGGATGTAAAATATTTATTTGCATATTATTTACTAAAAAAATTCGCACAAGCTTGGGCATATAAATCTGGCGTCTTTATATGTCCCGCTTCTCATTTTAACTATAAAAGATTTAATATGTGGCTTAGATATTCTTAGGCTCTATCAGTTAAAATTACTATTCACCTACAAAATTATGAAAAAGAATTAAATTTAAAATTATTTTTTTAGGAACTACCCCGTCCTGCCTAGGCATGCGGAGTCGTTGAATAACCGGCTTCATGACAGCAGTCGGGGACTAAGATCGGAGTCCTGGTAACCATCACTGGCCACGGCCCAATCCCTCATGAAGAAGGTACGCCCCGTCATCGGAGTGGAGGTAACTCAACCCTACACCATTACTATATACCCCCCAGGAGAAGCGACAACATTCGTACTTATCCGGCGGCTTCTCATCCCGTGGTGCCCGGACAAGGGAGACATTTAAAATTATACCCTAAAAGAATATCTATTTCTTTAAATAAAACTACTGCTTTAATGACCGTTCCAGATTATTGAATTTTGAAACATTATCTACATCACTATAAATAATGTTGCAGTTCCAGTTCGTTCCATTTGAAAAGCTATTTTTTTTATTTTGTAATATCTAAATTTCTTGATGTATACGTAGCATACATCATACTGCATTATTATGCAGACACAAGTGAATATCAGTACGAAAATTATGCACAGGTAAAAATACATTTGATCGTATTATCATAATGAAGAGGTTTTTTTTTAAATTTACAATAAAAACATTATGTCAAATACGAAAAATATATTGTTGAAATAAAATATTGTTTACAATTTGTATGGACTTATATGAAGGTAGCAATTATCGTCTGTAAATTCTGACATTTGACAAAATGACATTCCGTCTGTCATTTGAAATGTATTGCATTAGATGTCTAATTATCAAACTATTTACCTCTAAATTACCCAAAATTCTGTTCAGCCACATCTCTACTGTACATTATTCTTATAGTATATATAACATCACAGTTTAACTGATTGTACATTGCAGCACATTGGCATTCATACGGCATGAAGGATACTTAAGGTATCCGACTGGTTTAAAATCGTCGTTTTTTATGAAATTATCAAAAAAAAATTTATGACTTAATTTTGTAGCCTGTTTAACCAGCTTTCTAAAACAATCGCACTTTTTACTCTACGTGAATTACAAATGGAGTTACAGCTGTTTTATTACCGAACTGGAAGCATTATTTTATGTTGCAACGAAACTTTAAATTTGTTTTCTGAGAAATGATATTTTTGAAGAAAACTGTCGACCATAACAATTATTTCTCAAAACGTTATTCAAGTATTGTTATGAAATTTTCTGAAATTGTTTTTAGTAATATGCTTGATGTTTTCCTCTAAAAACTAAGGTCAATTTTAAAATCAAGTATTATTTTTAAGTGCTTAGATATAAACAAAAAGCATTTTTTATGAAAAATTAACAGTTTAGTAACTATGTTCAGCTATATCTCAAAACCATTTTGAAGTACAAGAAATATTTTAGAGCATAACACAGATAACCGTCATAAAAATGTACTTCTACAAGGATTTGTGTATATTTAAAATATGTTTTTGTTTATGGCTGTTAGCGTAAGGCAAATATTTTAGTCATTTTTCTTCAAATTTCTAAGTTTTTTAAAAAAATATTATTTTGAAAGTTTAATTTTACAATATTTTCATAGTTTTAAAACATATGCAGTTGCAAAATAACATTACAAATATATATAAGTTATTTTTCAAAAAAATGTCTCCGAACATAGTCGGATACGTTAATGATAAATAAAAATGTATTGAAAAAAGACAAAAAAATATTAATGAAAAACGAAAAAAAAAGTTAATGAAACAAAAGACAAAAAAATGTAGGTGTTACAGATTTTGCATCCCTACATAGAGAAGGATTAAAAGCTATAGCACCCCCAAGTTTACATTACACGAGCCGCCACTGGTAAAAACAGTCTACTAGTTGTGAGTTTTAAAGGTTCCTTGGAGTTTAATTTTTCTCTTGAAAAGTATTAACATTTAAGTCAATTTCTTGCCAGCGAAACAATTTTCTAAGGTATTTTCTGAAAATTAAATGAAGCAATAAGAAATTCATTTCTTTTCGTGTTTAGTTATTGATTACATGACTTTCAATTCTCAAAAGTTATTAATCACTGACCTATTAACTGTAAATTACATTAGAATTTTAAACATGCTTATAAGATTATATCCTCAGTACTTTGATAAAATATTGCCATTGAAAATTGAAAATTTTCTAATAAATCAACATGAAGTAATACAAAAGTGTGAATCACATTCAAATTAGTAAATACAATATATTCCCTGGTACCCTTAAATTGTTCTAAAAACACAGTATTGAGCCATCCACGCCAGATGAAATCTATGTTAGAAGGGCATAGTTATCAAACACGTTTTTTATTTATATTAAGTTTATCACAATTAAATCTCTATATTAAAAAAGTCTTTAAATTACATTGCCTTCAAACCAATGTTCCGTGTAATTAGTTTCAGCATGTTCATAAGATTAACTTTTCTCTTAAAGAATATCATTCAACCCAGTTCAATTAAAGGACATAACTTTATGGCACATTATTTTCAAATTACAAGAAACAACGAGAAGCCCTAATCATAAAATCACCAAAAAAAAAAATTGCATCTATATCTGCCACATCAAAAGATCTCATTTAAACAGTTCCATTCTCAAAGTGCATTAAAATCACCACGTCTGAAGCAAAAAGGAAAAAAGATCCCATCATTCCTTAGAAAAAAGTTATAAATATATATAAATCATGGCAGAATTCTACGCCTTTTCGTCTCCAATCAGTGAAAGCCACTGATAAAAGAAAAGAACATCTTGTCAGTAACTCGGGTATTTATTCTCTCCAGATAATGGTGGAAGCTTAGTACGCTGTCAAAAAGCAATAGCAATAATGTTTAAGGTAGTGTGGAAATTCCCGTTCTTTTTCCTTTTGCGCATTTACTCGGATTGAAGTTTCTTTTTTCTTTTTTTTTTAAATGATTTGCCCATTGTGCTCTGGAAGGAGGATTTTATGCGTTGCCTCTGATTTTTGCCATTAAATAGTGTGTGCTCAGCGATATTCATTGACAATATGTGTGAAGGAGAAAGAGCTGTTGGCTGGTGAATAACAAAGCAGTCGAAAAAATGGCCGAGAATTAGAAATTTGATCTTTGTCCTTTCAGAGGTTTTTCTATTTGGAGAAGAGATTGAATAAAGGACAGGGAAAACTGTTTCTTTGCTCTTAAAGAAATTGTTTTTCCAGCCAAAACCCTTCACATTCACCTTATTCTTATACATTGCATTCTGAAATAACACTGCATTTTTTAAAAAAAATTCCGATATAGACGCAGCTGTACAACCGGAAGCCAGATTTATAATATTGTATTATCTACTGCTCCGGTGGGGCACCACGAATTCGTGGATGAAAAGCCTCCGGTTAACTAAGCGGGTTCTTGTTTCCCCTGGGGGTACAGTAATAGTGGGGGTAGTCTCCGCCGGTGATAGTACGTACCTCTTTCGGGAGGGGTAAGTCCGCGGCGTTGAAGGGCTACTAGGACTCCAGCCTCAGTACTAGAGCTACTAGAGCGACTGTCATCCAATGTCCCCGAGTGCCATCCAATGTCCCAAGGCAGGACGGGGGGGGGGGCTGCTCCTTTGTGATATTTTATTATTGAGAATTTTTTAAAAGAAACATTTAGTTATGTTATTACTCTAGAATAAATTGAGTGGGGAGTTCGTTTAAATTAGTTATGTTATATTTCTTAGCATATTCCATGTGAAAAAATCACAGTTTGAAAAATTAATTAATTAAAGATTTAAATTTTAAATTTACAGAATAAAACTTTTTAAAAGAAAATGTGATGAAAATTATAAATTTGATCAACATATTTCTCTGTTTTATGGTATGAAAAGTATTCACATGTTGTAAATATAGTGAAATAGGGTAGTGTTGTATTCTGTGTTACACATGAGGGCAGTAAATGTTCTGGAATTAACGCTCTCGAGTTTCTAAAGTTTTCCTCCTTTTTTGTGACAGTTTTTATATTTTTTTAAGTAGTTATGCATGTTTTTTTTCAGACTTTTGTATGTTTTCTCAAATGTATAATCAGTTGGTATTTATAATTTTACATATGCTTTGGTAGTTATTTGTTTTTATACCTGTATGTGTGTGGTTAACCCTTCACTGCATACTGTATCAAATTTTATACATAATTTATTTTTCCTGTTAATAATGAATAGAAAATTTTTTGTCCACTCAGACACGCTGTATCAGATTAGGAACATCATAAGACACCGGATAATAATCATTCGTTCCATTTTCCATGGCCTGCGCAGGTTCTATTGATAAGTCTGTAGTAGTCAGTTATTTAATTCCTGATATATCTATTGACGTATTTAAGTAGCCAGGTTTTAGCATTTAGAAGAATTATTGCATCTTTTATAGTTTTATCAATTGCTCATACACAAATTTACCATTTGTTATTACTTTTAAAATACATTTTTTATTGTTTCATAAAAAAGAAATAGTGATTTTATATGTTCAGCAATTCAATTTAATATTATCACAATTCTATTTTGATTTTTTTGTATTTTTCTGTTGTTATATGTAAACTTCCCATGCCAAAAAAAAATTTTATTTTGAAATTTAAAAAATCATGCATTGAATGGTTAAAAAGAAAATTCTAAGATTAATGAAACTGCATTAACAGGTACTTGGTGGCCAGTATCCTAGTGATCCTTGAAAAGACCAAATCCAAATAGTAAAGAATAATGCAGTTCTCGTATGTTTCGATTCTTATAATTTTGATTGTTTACCTGGTAAACATTTTTACTTTTAATTTATTTTCTTTCTTAAAAATTACGCTTTACTATTACCTTTTTGTAATAAATACATGCAGAGCTATCCTTAATTTTTTTCACAAGTTAAAAAGTTCCTGCTAAAGAATATATTTGAAAGGAATGTTTTGCTATATATGAATTCTCTATTTTCTTCTTTTGATATTAATGCACTTATACTAGGATATACTCTCCCTTTCTTATCATTTGTTTTGAAGATAGATATTCTTCTAGAGTATAATTTTAAATGTCTCCCTTGTCCGGTCACCACGTGATGAGAAGCCACCAGATAAGTACTAGTGTTGTCGCTTCTCCTGGGGGAATATAGTAATGGTGTGGGGATGAGTTACCTCCACTCCGATGACGGGGCGTACCTTCTTCTTGAGGGATTGGGCCGTGGCCAGTGATGGCTACTAGAACTCCGATCTTAGTCTCCGACTACTGTCATGACGCCGGTTATTCAACGACTCCGTCTGCCTAGGCAGGACAGGGCTAGTTTCTAAAAAATAATTTTAAATGTAATTCTTTTTCATAATTTTGTAGGTAAATAGTAATTTTAACTGACAGAGCCTAAGAAAATTTAAGCCACATATTAAATCTTATGTAGACAAAATGAGAAGCGGTGGAACATACTAAGGAATATAACATAACTCATTTAAATGAACTCACCACTCAATTTATTCTAGAGTAATAGCATAACTAAATGCTTTCTTAAAATAATTCTCCATAATAAAATATCAAAAAGGAGCCGGGGGGGGCCCCGCGCTGCCGTCCTGCTTTGGTACTCGTGGACATTGAATGCCAGTCGCTCTAATAGCTTTAGTTCTGAGAACGGAGCCTTTCTTGTAAACTCATTTCACTTTTAATGTAGAATATTAATAGAGTTTTAATTCTAATGTAAATATTGGAAATTTAGCAAAAAATATTCAAATACATTTTAAATGTAAGTGCCTCGGAAGCTGAACTCTTTGCACCTGTTTTGAATTGTTAGTGTGGAATTGATTTGTGTTGGCTAATTTTCTTTTAAGACCCTGTCAAATATTTTGGTAGTATAAAAATGATATTAAAATGTGGGAATCAACCATCAATTTAATATTCAGAATCTTTAACAATTCAGAAGTCTAGCATGAATAGGAGTTTAATAAAGCACTCATTTTTTTTAAAGTGACCAAAAAATTCTTTAAAGTTGCATTTATTGTTGGTTATTAAATAGACAAGAAGCAATATGGGAATAAAAATAAAAAATAATATAGTAATAGACTATATTATATATATAAAATGAATAATATAGTCTGTAATTCTCCTCTCCGTTTGTGAAGCTGATTTTCTTTTTACCTAGGCATTGTATGTATCACTGATTGGCTTAGTGTTGGAGCATTATTTTCCAAAATTTTGCTTCTTATTTTTCATTCTTGCCACTTTGTTCGTACTAACTTACCATCTAGTAGACCGAAATATAAAATCACCGCGAGTCTCATTATAATATGTGATCTTAAAATAAGTTGGTCTGTTCAGAGCATCTACTGTTTCAAATAATGGTGATATCAATACCAAGCTCGTACACAAACAATTTAAAGTATGTACTAAATGATTCAGCAATATAAAAATAATTCCTGAAAACGCCCTTTACAGAACGTTTCTACAGCTATGTGTACAGAAAAATAAAATAGAAATTTAAAAATACATTATTTAAAAAAAACTGCATCACACATTTGAACGAGTTATGGTATAGTGTTTATTATGTTCCAAGTGACATATTCACAGTGTTCCCTGTGGCATGGTGTCCGCGGTGGCCTAGAAGGTAAGGTCTCGGGGCCGGAAGTTTCGGTGCTTTTATGTTCGAAACCCGATTCCACTGCAGATCCGCCGTGTATGTGGCCGGTCGCGCACTCTAAATCATACGTAGTAGCAAAACTTCCTTTCGGTGCAGAAGTTTAGGAAGCTCAGGTGTCATTCTCGTCATCTGACCACGGTTCAATATTACGAGGCACGTTCCAAAATAGCCTCGAGTTGCTTCAAAACCGAACATTAATAATAGCTGACCATAGGGATTTGAACATTTGATGTGATACTGTCTTTCAGATTCTGCTCAAGTTTTGATGGAGTTAGATCAGAAAAGTGTAATGGTCAGGCAGTGGGAACATATATCTTAGTATTTGATTACTGGCAAAGTGTTTACGGAACAGATTTCGATCATACATTTTGAAATAAGGAGATTTACTATCTTCCATGTAAATTATTGAATAAATATATAGGAGAGACTGTTATACCTTGGATAAATTTTTCTATTATGCAACTAGAAATTAAAAAAATACACTTTTATTTTAGTTATAGTTATCCTATTTTATGAAACATGTATTCAGATTTAGTTTTCACTATCTATAAAGAGTGAAATAAGGAAGGTTAATAAAAGAATTATAAATGCATGCAAAGTAATTCATGGTAGGTGAAGTTGGTCTTGTACTTTGGATCATACAAAAACAAATGCACTTTCACCTTGAATTAAAACTTTTTCACCAGGAAATCAGTAAGAAGACAATGTATATTTGCAAAATCATCTCATCTGTGAGTCTTCGAAGTTTTAACGAAGGTTTGAACAATGATAGGGTAGAATGCTGCTACCCTCGACAAATTTGTCTTTTCTGGCAATCTAATGGATACTTTTGCAGTAGGCCTTTCATAACTAGTCTCAACCATTCTTCTCCAGTTACCCTTGACAAATTTGTCTTTTCTGGCAATCTAATGAATACTTTTGCAGTAGGCCTTGTCATAACTAGTCTCAACCATTCTTCTCCAGTGTTTTTTTCTCTTCGTTCCACTGGATAGATTAACTTTTATTATTGGCTACTGCAAACTTGTAAGGCAGACTCTGAAATCCTCTCTTCGTCAAACAATTGCTCTCCTTTTCTACTTTGCTTATATACTCTATTAAACAGAGCTCTTCTTTTTCAGAAAATAATTTGCTAGTGTGGTGCCGAACATTACATTTGAATTTCTCTTTCCCACACTTCTTAAAAGCCGTCAAACGCAGAAATAATGTTGTAAATTCAACGTTAATCAATTTACACAATTATCTAACTGAAAGTTTCTCTTCTCATTCAGCAAACGCAGCTTTTGCTTTTCTTTATGGCCTCAGGATCAATATTATCATATTTTGCCCCGTTTTGCTCCGTGGTATGTTATTATAATCTGAAAAAGACCACGCTTTCTAACGTACATCACGTACATCAGATTCTATATCCATGGCACAAGAGGTGATAGTTTACAGTTCTAACACATGATAATGTTTCGGAGGCAAGTCTAGGATTTTGGTTGGGGTCATAAAAATTTTGTATCATCGTGACGTCTGCAAATTTCACTGGAGTGAACGAAGATAATAACGTTCTCAAATTCTTATAAAATCGTTATAAATTACAATAAGTGTTATTTTCAGTAATATTCTTTAATGGAAATTCAGAAATTTGACAAAACATTAATCAATAATCCAAAGTTATCGAATATCATACCTCATGGCTTATCCAAATCAAAACACTTAAACATTACAGATTTGACTCACCTGGCAATAAAAATCACAAAGGACTAAAATACTTCCGATAATTTAATAAATAAACAATGGCATAACTAGCCAAAACATGTTTTCGACCGGGTCAACGCTACAAGAGTGGAATTACTGCAAAAGTAGGAAATTTTCGAGCCAGTTAAACCAGGAAACAATGTTGCCCCATTTTTTTAAAAGCAGGTTAAGAAAAAAAGTGCAATGATTCAAATAAAAATTCAAGAATTCTGATTTAGCTCTTGGAGGAGGGGGGGGGGGGGCAGGCCTATAGAAGACCCCTTGGATTCGCCACTGTAATGTTTACAGGTTATGTTGGAACTTATTAACAACATAGAGTTTTACTTACAAAATTATACAGTAGAAACTGGTATGTAGGGGAAATCCTAAACAAAGTATTAAAATGTATTAAAATTGTAAATAAAGAAATATAATCCTTCAAAAATTTTGATTTTTACATAGAAGAAACTTTTTTTCAGTTATACTTATGAACAAGACCTGAATGATAGACGACAACAAGTTTCTACTAAGTGCTAGTGAATGTTGCGTGAAATAGTTCATCTGTTCGCTACAGAATGACATCCCATACCGAGATAAAGGTTAGTGATTCTAGGTACATTATGTCTGTCCAAGATTAACAATCTCACCTAGTGTATCATAAAGTTTCGGAGTATGTCGTGATATTTAGCCTCATTCCCATAATGTGCCGGAGAAACATTTTCAGCATTTCCTTCCTTTTCTTCTCCTTCAAAAAACCTCCCAGGATAAATATGGATATTAACCCACTCCAAACAGTCAACCTATAATAATGCAAAGAATAATGCAAAGTTATTTCTTCGAAATTCTATGATTCTGCCTCACAACGCCATTCCAATAAAAATGTTCTCCTCCGATTCACTGTAAGTCTCAGCGTCACGAGTTATAATGTTCCATCTCCGCTAGAAATACCAATGCAAAAGTGAGTCTTTTTTCTCCTAGTAATCTGTTGTCTGTTACTAATCTTGCGGTAAAAAAGTGAATTATTTCTCTCGGAATCTTTCTTACTGTCTTTCGGGTGCAATTAATACTTGCAAAACTTTCAATGATTACTCAATTACCGATGTGGAAGCATCTTAAGTATCATGATCATCGATGTACTTTCGTCCTCTGCCAAGTAGAACATTTAAAGAAAAGGTTTCTTTAAATGTTTGCATTACCTTTTAGTTTTACGGTTTGTGGTGATATCTGTCTAAGCCGTTCGTTTTTAAACAGACGACATAAACGAATAGCGGCTATAGAATTACCTTGAGTTTTCTGAAATTCATGGTGATTAACGTAAATATTTGCAAAGCCATCGTCATCTCGGCTGTAAGTAACACATCATTCTGAATTTATACGGATTGTTGATAGACCGATGTCAGCAGAATTCCTCGTGTTTGTACAATTCCAAATATTTTCTCTTTGAGTAAATATTAAAAATACAAAATCGTGAATGAATTTGAAGTTTATTTAAAATAAAATATTAAATCAAAAGGTTCCTAGCATTTAGTAATTATGTTTATCGTTTTATAAAATTATTAACATATTTTCGGCATAAAGTAACCTCTACCGCATTAATTTGGAGCCATTATTTTAAATTGCAGAATATATGAAAGCATACTTTAAATAATATTTTTATAAATTTTAATATAATTCATTGTATTATTATTAATTTTCAGAATGCTCTGAATTGGCATGCCATGTTATCATAATATTTTATGACAATCCTGTATGTTGCTTATCTCATTATTGATTTTATTATTTTATTTCCTCTGCTTGAAGGAATTTGAAAATTTTGTTGGAATAAACATCATTCTAGATTCCATATTACCTTTCTTCTGTAGACTTTGATACAGTTTATTATTTCCCGATTTTCTGGCATTAAATGCGAGGTAAAACATCTGGTCATTTTACGCGTTTCATTGTTACGCCATAAAAAGAAACTGGATCATATCAAAACAATAAATGTTTCCGTCCGTATAATTCTGAAACATTTCCCCCCTTACTTTCATTTTTCTACAGCATTTTATAACCTTTTCTCCTTTGAGGAAATATCCAGCCGACGAAGAGAGTTTGTAGAGTAAAAAGTATCGCCATGCTGCAATGGCTAACATGTTGCCTCAAACATTACTCAATTTTTTGGACTTTTTCGTCGACAGCTTATTTCTTTGAATTTTTCCGATGCAGAAATTTTTCAGTAAAAAAACTGTTGCAGACTTGTGCGATTTAGAAGTTATTATTCTGACTTGTTGCGTGATAATAATAAATAATTCTTTCAAAATTCTTTCAATTTTCGTGAAATTTCTCTTTGCTTTTAAGTAATACGCAATGATTTTTTTTCTGTTTTCATGTCTAGATATGATACACTATATCGCTTATTCTAAAAAAGTAATCAATGAAGCGTTTTTGGTTTATATTTGTCAAAAAATAAACCTTTCATCGAATAAAATATCTTCATCGGCAATAAATTTGGAAAAATTCTGTAACATCCAAATTTTTTTTCTTCTTTTTATTTAAAATACACTCGAAGCCATAATTATAATTTCTCCTTCGCAAATCTTAATAAAGTTTTAAAACTATAAAATGTTTTTATACCTTTTTAATAGACAGCAACAATTTTTGTATAAAATAAATTAAAATAGTATTTAATATACGAGTAATTATTTTGCAATAAAATTAAAAAATAAAAATATCAGAAACTAAACAAACTTCAAGTTACAGCTTGTGAAAAGAACTGATATACTGAATATCTGTTAAAAATAAATTTACCCGGGTGAATCGATAGCGAATTTCTACTTTCGCTTGGAATTTATTAAACTCTAACAAAATTTGATTTCTTGAAACAAATGATATAATATTACATTAAAAACAAAATTAGGCTTAATCCTAGACATTTGCACATATTTCTCTCTGTGAAAAATTATGTGAATGAAGAAACATTTGCTATCTTTTGGAAAGTTAACAAATGGTTATTTTCTATTCGGTATAGTTTCCGAGTCAAGGTTCTTAAATGGGCTATTTCCGTCTCCTATAATCTCTAATTTATTCCTTTCAGAATTTTCACTGAAGTTGGTAGTTGCGATTCCGAGGACATTTTTAACGTAGGACCAAGTTCCTCCATTTTGGTCTCAGGAAGGAATTTGATTCACACGCCAAAACGCCACAAATCTTGACATGAGAGATCCTCTATATCTCGGTAACTACATACATAACTGATGTATTATGTTAGAGATAAAGGGTAACAACAGAAGTTACATAAAAATATTGAAAATCGGAATTGCAGTTTAGCGACTACTGAGTCGCAAGGTTGGGTTTAAATACGCATGAATTGGTGACGCTATCCTCTATATCTCGGTAACTACGTGCGCTAAAAACGTAACTAATGTCTTATTTTAGAGATAAAGGGTAACAACAGAAGTTACAAAAAAAGCTTACTTAAACTTAAAAACTTACGAGAAACAAAAGAGTTACGCGAGTAAAGTAGTCCTGCTAATTTAACATCAGCGGCTGTTTGAAAAGACAGCCTCCCGTCATTTTTTCCCCTTTGTTCCATCTGAATTAAGATGTAATAGCCTGATATAGAATGATAGGCTTTAAAATAAAATTCAGAATACAAATCATTGCTATCAGAAAAGGAGAAACAGAACAATAACAAATATAATATTTATTTTTATTTAATCACAGGAGAACCATGAATGAAAGGACATTTATTATTGAAATACAATCTATTTTAATAGACATGGAAATATTGTTTACCCGAATATAAGATAGACAATTTATTTAGTAATGAGGAGGCAGAGATTACATTTCAATCTTTTGTTTTCAACAAAGAGTTGCTCTCTTGCTCACAAATGATGATCTATCCAATTCGAAACTCTAAAATTGTTAGCACGTATTTGTATAATTTGTTATAAATGTTAGATTTCCTATTTTTGCTTGTTAATTTAATTAGACTTTAAAATTAAACGCCGTCTAAAGCGTACTCATAAGCAACTTCACACTGATTAAGAGACGTCAAAATTTTAACTTCAAGGTTTGTAATTTATTTTATTCAGCCTTTTATAAAAATTTGCTTTTCTCAATGTTTTCAGAAATTAGTTTTCAAGTCCTGCATTTTATCTATGCTTCATCAGTGTTTGCATTAATGTGCAGTCTTATTTTATTTATAGGAAAGAGTGCAATTTCGCGATACTTCTTATCAGAAATTTCAGTAAATATAAAGAAGCTTTCATTCTAGTATGGTGAAATAGTATGTGTATGCAATATGCTTTTATAGAACCGACTTTAAAATGCCTTTATCCTAAGAAAAAACATAATAATTTTTTTCAAGTGAGTCGTTAGTTTATTTCAAATACATAGAAACCAAAGGTCAATTTTATTTCCATAATTCAGATTGGACAACATAAGCAATTTAATACAAGACATGTGCTATTATCCACTCAACTTAAAAAAGGACATCATGTAAAAAAATGATAAACATTTTATTTGCAGTGCAAAACACTTTCCTGTTTGTATTCAAGTATAATCTATTTCTTGACAGCAAGGGAAATGAATTTAACAAAAATGTAATTATGAACAGTTTCTTAAAACACTCTTTTATTAGTGTACTAAATACAGAATTTTTTTATTTTAATTGTTTTGTGCATTTTTACCGCCCCTCTTTGTACAGTACGCCAGTGCCAGATGACTGTTCTACACATTCTCAACGAATGTCCACAATTTTATCATCAACGCATTTGCTGCTTTCATTCTTTCTCTATTTCTCTAAAAGACATCCTTCACAAAGTTCCTCATCCTCAACCTTTTACTTTTTAAAAAATTATTGGTTTTTACTATTTGATCTGAAAGTTGTTTTCGTTGTTTTGTTGATCTTTGTTAATTTTCAATGTTAAGAAAATTATCATGATGCTCTACAGGAAAGAATTTGCATACAAAATATTGTAAAATAGCAATGGAATCGAGAATTTCATTTCTTCTCTTTAGTATAGATTGAAATGTTGTCAAATGAAATTATTCGAAATACATTTTTGAAACCAGTGAACAAAATCAACATTTTAGATTGCTTGCTAATAGCTGAGAGAATTTTTTAAATTTCAGCTTTCTGGATACATTTCCTAATATACTTACTGTCTTAGAGGACTTCGTTTACAGATTTCCCGGAAAATTGATGAATTTCAAATGAAAGAATGTAATATCCATTAGGATATTAGCTTAGCTTTCAACAATAGAAATGAAACATGGACTGAAGTATTTCTTTAAACAATGACAACAATTTGAATTCCATTTCAACAATGAAAAAATATTGTTGTAAATTAAGCCTAAATTAAAAAAAATTGGAATTGGAGAAAGATGTACAGCAAACCTAACCTTTTCTTGGAATGCCTGTTGTACAAAGAAAATTTCTACACTCTGAATGTGGTCTACTTATAACCTGCGACAGCCCCAAGAGATTTCATTCAAAGCAGTTCTTTTGTTTTCCAAATCCCAGCCTAAGGTTACAAAGTTAATTAGTCATTTTATAGAACATAGAAGAATCATTTTTTTGTGCTGTATTTTTTTGAATGGGAATGAATACAAGTTAGATCCATGTACTAACTTTTATTAAACATGACAGAATGCACTGCTCAGGCACTCCACACAGCAGGCACAATACACTGGAACTGATAGGTTTCAGGAGAGCTAAATACAAACGAGCTAAGCGACAGCATAAACAACGCTGAATCATCTATATAGAAAGAAACTACTATCATTCACTTTAACGCACTAACAATTTTAATTTTTTAGTTATTGACAAATTAAAATTCCTTATTTTTAATTAATTAAATTCTAATTATAAATTTCAGGAAAATGGCTACAGTATACATTCCTACCCTCAAATTTGTTTGTCCGAATTTCGGAGATGTAAGTTCAGCGGTCTCTGTGACATATACTGAACTCCTAGAATTACACTTGGACCACTTCTCCTTTATTAGCATTTCAAACAGTTTAAATCAATTATGGAATAATAAGTTTTTAGCAGAAATTTTGAAAATAAAACTTTATTACAGAATATATTTTTATAGATGGCTTAACAAGCTGAAAACGTTTAGTTGCAACCGTCACAAGGATGGTATGGTTACTTGCAAAAAATTTGACATAACATATACTGACTAATTGAAAACAGACAGAGAAATCAATCTTATCAATTTGTAAATCAAAGTTTTAGCGCCATACAATATGGTAAAGTTTTATGTTTGAATTGGCTTTCTAAAGACAAAATTTATTTAACTGCTTATTTTATTTATATTTGAACTGCCTTACATAACTCATAATTATTTGAAGCTACTTATTGTAATCAAATCAAATGTAAAAGCAAATTAGAGAGATTGTCAGAACGAAGATATATCTTTGTAGATATTTAGACTTTCAAAACATTGGAATTTGCTACATTTACAGTAAAACAGAAATAATCGATACTTTTAAAGAAAACTTTCGTCTACAGATTTCAATTTTGTATAAATGCTGAAATGTATCCATCCCGAAACCTGTCCCGTCATGCTTTGGAAGAAAAACTGTTTACAAAAACAATGCCTTTCGGGAGAATAAAACAGATTTACAGCACCGTACCAAAAGATATATAAATCTTCTTCACCACTGCCATTCCATTAGTACGAAAAAATAGGAACACATAAGCTGCAATAAAGGCAAAAGGGAACAGTCGTCACAGCTTTACTCACAAGATTACGAATGAAACAAGACACATGATAGAAACGGCTACTGGCAGTGTGAAATAATAAATGACAGAAAAGAAACTCTTTGGCGTTTTGTAAAAAGGGAACTGAAATCAGAAAAATAATAAATTTCGCTACAAAATTAAATTATAATTTCGGGTTGTTTTCGATTTAAGGATTTCAGTTGTGCTTAAATGTTACAATTTCTTAATCCAGAAAAATTTTCCATCGTTGTTTGTAGAAGAATTATTTTATTATTTTATAAATAAATAAATTGCGCCACGAACAAAATGTTTTTTGGATAAATAAATTGCGCCACGAACAAAATGTTTTTTGGATAAATAAAATAAATCTACAGCGCCGCAGCAAATCTTCTTTCACCACTGTCATTACAGTTAGTGCGAAAAAGAACACATAAGCTACAATGGCGGCCACAGAGAGACACCATCAGAGCTTTACTTACAAAATTCCTACTGAAACAAGATACATGAATGGAAAGCTACCGGCAGTGCGATGGGAAATATCAAAAGAGAAAGAAACACTTTGGCGTTTTGTAAAAAGTAAACAGACATTATAAAACTGAAGCTTCGCTAAATTCTTCTTTTCTGTATCGTTTTTTTCCACTAAATTGTGTTATAGAAATTGTTTTGTTGTTCTTTCTCTTCTTCTTCAAAATCGTTTTATTTTTAGATTTTTTTCCTGTCTTTCTTCTCTAAATTATATCTCAGATTTCGTTTTTTTTAACTATTTATTAGATTTTATAAAATTTTCATTTTTTGTTTATTTTAAGCATGTTTCTTTATTTATTACGCTTATTTGTATTTATTTATTATTTATGTTCGTAGATACTTATTATGTTTACTCTTTGAATTTTGTTATATTTATATTCACATTCGTATTTTGTATTGTATTAATTTTATTGTATTATTTTACATAAATATTTTATTGTATTATCTAATTCGTTGTATTTTATTGTATTTTATTGTGTTCTATTATTTTGTATTGTATCACTTTAATATTTGTATTGGAATTTTCCCCCCCGCCGACTCGTCACATGCTTCATAATCTTTGGGTACGCAAGGTAGGCGTGGGTAATAAAAAAATCTACTTTAATCTTGTTTTCCATTTTTACAAAAAGGAAATAGTGCAATTTTTTCCCAGTTTTTTAATGATCCTGCATCTTCCGATACGTCCAGTTGGAAGTATTGACAGGTTTCGAAGTTGTGGAATGTTTCTTTTTAATAGCTTTCTCTTTTACTTCCTGATTGTATGTGTTTAGAGTATAAATTTTTATGTATACTGAATTCTTTGATTTTGTGAAACAGCCTCTTTTTTTAATTTGTTAAATGTCAAATATAAATCTAATTTATATTCTCCTACAAAAGTTATTTATTTCTTTACAAGTGATGAACGTTTCTGTTACATCCGAAAACGAAAAACGTTTATAAAAATCAAATTACTGTCTAGTCAGTGTCTTTCATATTTTGGAAAGACGCAAACGATCTTTTCGTTGAAATTAGAAAGCGCAGGAAGAACCTGATTTGTTATTTTCTTAATCGTTTCTTAATACATATTTGGAATGTTCTTTTACTCGTTTTGGTATTGTTTCTGTTACTGTTTTGTCCATCGCTGAATGAGTGAAAAATGTTATCCACAGACATTGTTTTTCTGTTTATCCTATATATAAAAAATCATCTTAACGGAAGAGTTAGGATTAAAATATTCGATTAATTGAGAAAACTTATATATAAAAGTAAATTCCCACAAATGCAAAATGAAATTTTTCTTTCTTCTTTTTTACCGGGCATTCGAAATAAATAATATTGAATTCTGGTTGGTAATAACTTTGACCATTAATATTAATTGATAATTTGTTTTTAATTTATAGTTATCAACACAGATTTGTTGAAAAGAAAGGCAGTTACCTTTCTGTTCAAAAGAGAAGTCGTTGCAACATATTTTTTGCTGGAGAGAAAAAAAAATTCTCCGAGAAACGGTCGTTTCTAATGATTAATAAATTTTTTTTGAGCAAGACACTATACTGTTCCATGTTCCACAATTTGTTTAAATACCGTAAGAAACAAAATTAAATATATCCTGTTTAAGGAAAGACCCAATTCCTTCATCTTTGCTAGTAAACCATAAGGAAAATAGAATGGGGAAACTACAGTGCATGTAACACAACAACGAAAATTTATTATCTCTCTCTCAAGTTTAAATTCACATGCTGGGACATAAAAATTTTATACCTTGGGTATTGTAGACAGCACATACAGTAGCCAGGATGGTTTATATTTTACTACCTTTTAGGAAGTGATAAACATATTTCTTTGTTGAATATTATTTATTGGTGTTATGTTTTGTTTACCTTTTACATATAACAACTGATAAGAAATATAAATCTTTTTATCCCAAAATTCATAGAACAGTTTATGAAAATATTCTAATAAATTTGAAGTATTGGAGAAATCTTAATTTTTAAATATCTACCGTAAAAATCAAAGATCACATTATTTGTTTTGATGTTTGTATTGTTGAAAATAATTATATTAATTGCATGCAACTTTAAAGTCTTCGAAAATTCAATTGAAAATGTGACTATTTCAAATAATTTTAAGAAATTATCTTTAGGTTCATTTAATGCTTTTATAGTTGCATTAAAGAAGCATTTGTTTTTCATTTATGAACATTTAAGGGAATTTGCGAATTCAGAATTTTGATAAATTTCTTATTAAACTATTTCGTCATTTTCCTTTTTGTATCATTTAAAAGATAAATCGAAATAATAAAATACAGAAACACCACAGTTTGTCCGGAAATAAAAAAAAATGATAATTGTAATAATAATTTTTTCACTTGTCTAATACTAAAAATGTCTCAAAATTGTTGCATTTTCTGTGAAAGCAATGCCGTAGTTCCGGATTTGCAAGAATTCTATATTACACAATTTAAACCTGTGTGGTTACTGTCAATAACAAAGAAATTGATGAAAGTTAGAAAGCGATAAACGATTGTGTCATCCATGAATGGTATATAAGGGGTTTCTATGCGTCTTTGGAATACAGAAAGAGCTCTATAAGTTTGCATAATTTTTTTATTTAAATATGAATTTCATTTCACAAAATATCAGCTTTTGATTTTTCAGTAAAATTCTTTTCAAATATATCAATTCGTTCTAAATATGTCATTATCGTATTTAGTGGTAATTAACTGTTCATAATGAAACATCATCTTTCATAGAAAAGCCAGCTTAAATTGTCATTGATAAAATATAAAAGTTTATAAATACAATAGCTGACTATAAACAATCATTCTACTGGATAATGCATGCAATAAAAGTCTTGTAGCTAGATATTTCAAGTTTAGAAATCATTTACAAAGAATGGAAATTTTAGGAAAGAAACCCATTATGAAATGAATAATTCTATTCTAAATGTTACTTTTCCAGAATCTGAAAGCATCTATATTAGAATTGTTACAATTAATTAATTGTAATTGCTTTTGATTTACAATAAACGATAAAAATTATGCTAATTGAAAAACATTCATTTTCTCTTGAATTATCGCTTATCGCATATAATTGTCTTCAGACTGCCTTTGAAGAATCATCTTTAGCTTTTGGAAGTCAATGCTTATTCTCAAATATATGCATTTCAAATTAATATGGTAGGAAAAGTTACGCGCCCTGCACCCTCAAAACCCGCAGTACCAGCTTTCCTTCTTAATGGTTTCATATACAAAAGAGGATTCTGCTTATCTGATGGATATTAGGGGGATTTATTACAAAGAAATTTCGGCTGAAATGAGAGTTCTGGAAAGTCTCCCTTCACCCAAATCCCTTCTGGGAGCCTACAGCCACTCTAAAGGATGAAACACACGCCTTGTGTATTCCATCAATAATACTTTACGAAAGGGAGTTAAAATTTGGGATCTTCGGACGCCTACCGTTCTTTGATTAAGGAGCACTTGGGACCTTCCAGTATTGGAAGAATTTTATTATCCTGAATACGATCCTTATGCGTTTAAAAGTAATTTATATATTTCTGTCAAAACTTAGTTGTAAACAAATATAATAGATATTCCGCATAATAAAACTTTATTTGAAACGAAACACTTCATGTAGGTCTAATACAAAAAGAAACAGACGTTATGCCAGTCGCCAATTATGTGTTCACTTAAAACTTTGGGATATATATATATATATATATATATCAAAACCAACATATAAACACAAAATAAAAACTCAAAAACAGTAAAAAAGGACAAAATGGCAAAATAGACAAAAACCAGAAAAAACCAAAAAAAAATTGAAAAATATCATAGCGAGCCGCTCGTCAGGATGGGAAGCTCGCTCATGATATTAATTTGTGCTTTTTTCTGCTGACGACAAACGAAATCCGTTAAAAATTGCCGTCATCCCCTCTAAAAACACAAAACAGACGAAAATGGAAGATGGAAGATTTCTTGAATAAAAAATATAAATACATTTAAGAAGATTTAAAAAGAATCAAATACAAAAATCCGAATACAAATACAAAAAATCCGAATACAAAAATACCTAGAATAAAAAACAGTCGTAACATAAAAAATAATAAAATAAAGCGAAATATGCTTACCATGGCAAGGGAAACGCTACCGCGACCACGAGGAAAAAGAACGCCAAACCAGTTATCGCCGTTGCCAAACAGAGGAATGAGAAAGAAAAGGAGAAAGAGGCTTTGTCAGTAGCTCTGAAATCACTGCTTGAGATATCGTCGCACAAAGTTCTCGGGAATACCATTATTTAAAAGTTGATCATACAAAAGCTTTAATTGTCTAGATTTTGAAATTTCGTTCGAACAAATAGATCTAATGCGAGAAAATTGAGAGATAATAGTGTTTCTATAAATCTTAATAGAAATATTAGAAGACCAATATGAAAGTCGGTTGACACAAAAATTAAAATCCATTCTTTTGTCAAAGATATCGATACAAAAGTTATTATCAATAAGTTTAATATCCAGATCTAAGAAATCCGCTTCAAACTGATTACAGTTTATTTGTTTAAGAAGCAAGGCTGAAGGATAAATATTTTGCCATGTAATATTAAATGATCCATGATTAAAAACAATAAGATCATCTACGAATCTGAAAGCCTGAGGATGAAGAAGTAAATAATTCTTCTCAAAATAATGAAGGAAGAGGTTAGCTGTAATAGAAGAAAATGAAGATCCTTGAGGAATGCCATGTGATTGGAGAAAAATACTTTCCCCATTGTAAATAAAATTATTAAATATGCAAAAATTACATAATTTATCCCAATACTCAAAAGAAATATTGAGAATATTTTTGTAATCAAAAAAGTAAGAGTTAAGCACCTCTCGAAGAGTGGCTAGAGGAATGCTTGTAAAAAGATTTTTGAAGTCAAAAGTCTCAATAGAAGAAATACTGTTCTTATTATTGTGAATGAAATCAATAACCGGTTTATTATTGTTAATAATCCAAGTGAAACCTTCTGAACAAATATATATATATATATAACATGAATGAATTTCCTTGAGTCTAATTTTAACATACTTCAATTAAAATAGCCAAATTGGTATGAAGATAAAACATGTCTTCCTTCTCCAGTAAACTTAAATGACATAATTCATTTAAATGCCTTAACGGACATAAATCTCAAATTAATGGAGCATGATAACATCAAAATCCGTTTAAGCTCAATCTACGTTTTCGCTTAATTGTCTGTTGAGTATTATGTTAATAATATTAGCTGTCTCGATAGCGATATAGCTTCAAAACATGAGATTAATGTCCTATAAGCTCTTCCGTAATGGATAAGGTAAGAGTTTATCATCGAGGATATTTGAAAATTACAGAATTAAAACAGTATAAACCTTTAATAAATTTCTTTATCGGATCACTTATCTCCTTCATAAAACAAATTTTATGATAAAAATTTATAATCAACACAAACTTTTAATACACATTTTATATAATAGCTCAGTTTAAGAATTTACAAAGAAACTAATAGGCGAGTACGTTATTAAAAATGTTTTCACTTTACAAAATGAAAGAATTTCATATTTTGTCTTTATAATAAAGGTGAGTGAAATTTCAAACACCGCCTTTAAAGCAAGTATTTTCGCTTTTCAATCATTCAAACATTTCTAA
>BGPR01011356.1:0-15641 GCA_013235015.1 Araneus ventricosus
ATTTTATACTCTTTCATTTTTCGATTTATACTCTATATATATATATATAAATCCAAATATAACTAGTATATAATCATACAGAAATAAAGTAAACAGAACATATCAAGAATTAAATCCTATACTAAAAAGTCATTATTTGAACAATATATCAATTTTAAATAAAATCTAATAAATTGAAATTACTAAAGATACCATAAACAAAAAATCAAGTTTAAGCATTATATATCAACAAGCGAAAGAACACTGTTGTTATTAAAAATAATGAAATAGGCAATCCAAGTATAAGCAGTTTTCAACAATTAATATAGCAGCTTGGCTGTGGACAAGCTTTAGCCAGGTTAAATTAATTTTGCTGTACAAACCATACCTGTTACTATTGTTGTTGAAAAAACAAACAGGGTAATTTACCCTAAAAGGAAAGAATTTAGAAAGAAATGTCTTATACTAACCCTAACTATAAAGCATGACTATATAGAAATGACTAAAATTCAGGATAAAATATGTAAATATCATTATATTGCACTAAGATATAAAGATTGAATTATATATTTACTAAACACAGTAAATATATACTTCAATAAAATAACCATACTTTACATTAAACATAAAATAATCTGTGTCTCCTCTTAAACTTACCAGAATTCATCTCTTTCAATATAGCCCGCCATGCATATTGACATCACATGTTGCCACAACCAAAAATCTTACCATGAATCATCATAATTGAATAAATAATATAATTAATTTGTGATATCATGAATTAGTAAGATACCTATATTAAAATTCTCAAAACTATATTAAAAATTGTAATACATTTAGTTATCTAGAAAATATTAGAAAATAGTTAAAAATGTCTATTAAAAAGGAAATATTCACATGACATTAAAAAGAAACATTTTCACGCTTATCATGCATTTAAAATCGATGTTGATGTTTGATGGAGAGATTCATTCGAGAAACTAGTGAGCCCTGACGGCGGAGGCTAACGAATAGATTTCTTTCTTCCTCCACGCGCAATCTCTACCGGTTCAACCCCTAATTTTTCGAGAAATGAATCATCCACTTCCTGCTAGCCCATTCTCTTACGAACACGCTTTTCTCGGACACGTCATTCTTTAACTTCTTCGTCTTCTTTCACTTTCGCACGTGCTCCTTTAGTTTTTGCGTCTTGTTTATCGTCAATTAGTAGCGTGAAATTTTTTACTGGTAAAAATGAGTGGTGTGAAACGAAAGCGAAACGTTTTAAATGTTAAACAAAAATTAGAAATCCTTCAAAAACTTGATAATGGAGAATCAGCTAGCACTGATGCAGAAGATGTACTAAATGAGGGAAATACAGTTTCTCATTCTGCTGCTCTACAATTAGTGGAAACTTTGTTAGATTAAATGGGGCAAAGAGGATTTGATAACGGTGATATTACTGCGGTTCGTAAAATAAGTGTCGATATACGACAAGAGATGAACAAACAGCAGAAACAAAAACCCATTACAGATTTTTTAAAGCAGTAAATGTTAAAAGGAAAATTCCTAGTTTGATGTTGTACAGCATGCAAATGTAAGTAATTTTTATATCTTTGTACTGATGTTGATTTTTCTTTAATAAAAAGGAGTTTTCGGATTATCCGTGTTTTTCTATTGTCCGTGCGATCCCTCCCGGTGATGAACCCGGATAATCGGGGGTGCACTGTACTGTTGAATACCCCGTACAAATATTTTCCCCGACGGGATACAAAATATTTCACCGAGGGGGGCCCTGTGCTTCCTCTGGCGCCACCCTTGAAACTTATACCAACAATCAAATATGCTTAAAAATATTTTTAAAAATTTATTAAAATTAGAGAAAAAAATACATGTAAATAAAGTCGATATAGTTCAAAAAATAATTTTTTGATTTTTAGGGTAGGGTAAAAGTTACTTTAGTGCCTATAGTTCTGAACAGTAGTTAGCAATCATTACTTAAAATTATATTCTTCATTGTTAAAGTATTATTTCAAATTAAATATCTCTGTTGAAAAATATCTCTAATCAATGTATTCTTGATCTTTAAAAAATATCACATTGTTATTTAGATTTAATGGCTTAAACAAAATAATCGATGTATTCTTTAAAGAAATAAAAGTTTTTTAACAATGACCCATAAAACAGAAAAATTGCAATAATACCCGTTTAATCAAATAATGATGTATTTTACAGTTGTTTTTGAGCGATCTTTTCTGCTTGAGTTATTTGCTTGAAATTTTTCGTATTGCTTTCAAAACGAAAAGCTATGGATGTGTTTATTAATGTGGCAATTTATTTGCAAATTTTGTTGTGCTCTGTAATGCTGCAGCCTGCGTGGTGAGTACATTTTTGTGCTAGCTCTATAATGGGTTATGCCTTATTAGTGGAGTTAGTCTCAATTACGCCAAGCTCAATGATGATACGCAGACAGATCACTGATGAAAAGGCCAGCGAAACTGCATCTGAAACAAGTCACAATCCCCATCGTTCGTAAACGCTCAATCTGGTTGTTTTGTCAAAAGTCGAACATGGAAGCAGAATTAGCAATTGATTTGATGCTAAAATGACAATATTGTGCAAACCTATGCCTAAGGTCCGCAACCCAGCAGTATTGAGTATCTGCAAAAAACTTTAGCATAAAGATGAACTGAATTTCAAGAAATTATGAAAGGCACAACCTAATCATGTATCTCAAACTGTTCTATTAAAGATTGTTTACTGTTGTGCAGGGCTTTGAAAATCAAAGTCAAATGCACCCCCTAACTGCTGCAGAAAATCAAAATTTCGGATGCCAAGACCTTATGTTTAGCAGTAGCTAGAAAGTTGCTGAACTTGGAAATCACCCAAGCGTTTAAAAAAGAACAATTGAAAGAAAAGGCTTGTTATAGATAGTTGTTCCCTAATGACTTACGTCAACTGCTTACTGATAGATTTGACGCACGAACTAATATATTCCTTCTGATGCAGTATTCCTTGCTTTAGTAGCGGCTTGATGATTGCTGAACCGGGATCTCAGAAGATGGCAAATGACAATAAGAGAACGACGGCATATAGAGATGTTGTTCCTGTAATTTCTTCCTATGGCGCTGCTCATTTGAAGATTTACGATCATGAATAAACATATTCTTCTGATGCAGTACTGTTTGGTAAAGCGGCCTAGAGCTCGGAACAGAACTACGGGAAGATAGACAAGGAACATATAAAAAGATCAGTGGCTTGATATAGATGGAGTTCCTACCATATGTCTTCCTGAATCACTGCTTCGTTTGATGATTTGACCATACAAGCATACTAATATATCCTTCTGATGTAGTCCACCTTGTTTGGTAGCGGCAGAGAGCTCTGAATGGAATTTCACAGAAACATGTATGAAAAATTATAATAACGACAAGCAGTATTTTCGTGTATTTCACCTACTGATTCCTTCCAGTATTGTTTGTTGACTAGAAATGCAATACAGAATAAACTGTTCACCAATTTTCTTGGTTTCTATTTCTTTATCGGTAGCTGGCTGAGAGCTGTGGAACACTCTAGATAATATCGAAGATGACAACGCCAGTTCAATGAACGGATCGAGTCTTGACCATCTTTCACCTCAAAGCTCTGGAATATCACATTCCTATAATCGCTTTCCTACGAGGAAACGGAATTTGGCATTTGGAAGAACTTTATGAAAGTGATAATAATTTTATTGAAATATAATTTCTTTTCAATTTATCTTTATATATGTACTTATCAGATTTCACTGTCTTGTAAATAACTCTTATTCGGTAGTTAAAGACTTACAATAATGGGAAGTTTCAAATAAATATTGGCATTTCTTTCCTTCTGTCCTTTTGTGAGTTTTGTTTTCTCTTCTATTCTATAAATTCATTATTTTGGTCGAATTTAAGCTTGATTTATAGTAAGCGATAATTTGATTAAGGGAAGCATTATTGAAACTTCTTAATTTAGAACATTAACTGTATTGTGAAATGCGAAAACTAATTTTTCAAAATAAATATTAAGAAATAATGCAATCTTTTATCAATGTTCTGTTATGAATATATATATATATATATATTATATAGTTAAATATTTTCAAACAATCAAAAGTAAGTAACAATTTGCATGAACACTCTATTAAACTAGGTAAATAAAATTAAAAATAAAATAATGCTTACCTTTTATTAATAATCATACAATGAAATACACAAAGATAGATTATAAGTTGTGTATATATATATAATTTATATATAGATATATAAAAAGAGGCAAAACATAATAGAAAACAATAAAATAAATAACAATCATTCATATCAAATCGAAAAGGATGGCAAGAAAAAACGAATTGAAAGTATATCCGAGTAAAGACAAAAATGCGGAAATAAATTCATCCCTAAGAAGAAACGTTTATTGTGCTTTATTCGTTTTCACTAATTTTATACCTTCATTTTTTTCGATTTTATACTCTATATATATATAAATATATATATATATAGAGAGAGAGAGAGAGTATAAATCGAAAAATCCAAATATAACTAGTATATAATCATACAGAAATAAAGTAAACAAAACATATCAAGAATTAAATCCTATACTAAAAAGTCATTATTTGAACAATACATCAATTTTAAATAAAATCTAATAAATTGAAATTACTAAAGATACCATAAACAAAAAATCAAGTTTAAGCATTATATATCAACAAGTGAAAGAACACTGTTGTTATTAAAAATAATGAAATAGGCAATCCAAGTAAATGGAGTTTTCAACAATTAATATAGCAGCCTGGCTGTGGACAAGCTTTAGCCAGGTTAAATTAATTTTGCTGTACAAACCATCCCTGTTACTATTGTTGTTGGAAAAAGCAAACAGGGTAATTTACCCTAAAAATGAAAGAATTTAGAAAGAAAAGCCCTAACCCTAACAATAAAACATAACTGTATAGAAACTACTAAAATTCAGGATAAAATATGTAAATATCATTATATTGCACTAAGATATTGCACTAAATACAGTAAATATATAATTCAATAAAATACCCATACTTTTCATTAAACATAAACTAATCTGTGTCTCCTCTTAAACTTACCAGAATTCATCTCTTTCAATATAGCCCGCCATGCACATTGACATCACATGTTGCCACAACTAAAAATCTTACCATGAATCAGCATAATTGACCAAATAATATAATTAATTTTTAATATCATGAATTAGTAAGATACCTATATTAAAATTCTCAAAACCATATTAAAAAATGTAATACATTTATTTATCTAGAAAATATTAGAAAATAGTTAAAGATGTCTATTAAAAAGGAAATATTCACATGAAAAATCCTGGCGCCATCTATGTAATAAATCTGAAACAAATAACTCAATAGCCAAATTTGAATAAAGCTACACATTAAGAGTAGAATAAGTGAAAACACTATCCCACTAACAAATAAATAAAAATATTCTTTTATAAACCAATATGAGTGATTTATTTTAAATGACCTAAATATTTCCTATCTATATATGCTCTTAGAAAACCTATAGGCATTCCATACTCCTGGGCAAAGGAGTAAAAATTTATTATGCTCTTAATTCTAATATCAATGTCTGTTACTAAATTATTATTTCTAATTATATAATTTTTTACTAAATTCTTGAAGACAGAAATGCTAAGATTACTATTCCAAAAAGGGAATTTATTAATTTGAAAATTAAATGCATTTCTTTTATCAAAGATATCTGTTACCAATTTATTATCTATGATTTTAATATCTAGATCTAAAAATTCTGCAGCTAATTCATTGTCATTAGTTTTTATAAGTTTTAAATAATCAGGATAGAAGTCAATATGTGGCTTAAGGCCAATTTCTTTATTGAATAATATTAAATCATCTATATAGCGGAATAATATACTATGGCTATAATTAGTCAAATCTTTCTCATAGTAGTGAAGATAAATATTTGCTAAACTATTACTATCTGGGCCTCCTTGAGGTAATCCTTTAATTTGATGGAAAATCTTATTATCAAAAAAGATATAATTTTCTTTTAGAACAATATTAATAAGATTTTTAAAATTATTAATGTTAATATCTTTTTTAAGATCATAATCTTTATTTATATTTACTAGGGTATTAGTTAAATCTTCAATATCTATACTATTAAATAAATCCTGGAAGTCAAAAGTATGTGCACTAGTTATTTCTACATCTTTAATTAGATTTAATATCTCTACACTATTATTTACTATAATTGTATCTTTTTGCTTATTTAAATTCTCTATCACAATCTGTATGTATTTTTGCAAGAGTTTGCCTGATTTCGTAATATAAGTATTGCAGCCATTAGTAACACTTCTAAATTTAAGAGGACTCTTGTGAAATTTTGGTGTAAGAAAGATGTGAGGATAATCTTTTTTAATATAATTAATTCCCAATTTTTTATGGAAGGCTTGAATTCTATTAGAAATTTCTCTTTCACCTAATTTTGTCTCTTTATAAATATCACTATTAATAATATGATGATTAAGTATTTTTTTGTAAAAATATTTACAAATTATAGCAAAATTACTGGGCACTTTGTCTATATAGACTGTTACAAAATCTGTTTGCAATTCTTTAATATGTTTTTTAATATCAGGATATCTATTAAAATCATTAGATTTAAAATTATAGTTAAAAAGATCTGATAATGTTTTATGTCTATATTCATTAAATGCCTCTAGAGGCAGACTATATTTTATTGCCATATTTAATATAAATTTCTCAATATCTTTATCTTTTATATATAAGAAAAGAGATAGAGGTTTTAGAGGGGATTAGTTTTAGAGGGGATGACGGCAATTTTTTAACGGATTTCGTTTGTCGTCAGCAGAAAAAAGCACAAATTAATATCATGAGCGAGCTTCTCTTCCTGACGAGCGGTTCGCTATGATATTTTTCAATTTTTGGTTTTTTCTGATTTTGTCTATTTAGCCATTTTGTCTTTTTTTACTGTTTTTGAGTTTTTATCTTGTGTTTATATGTTGGTTTTGATATATATATATATATATATATATATATATATATATATATATATATATATATTCAGTCTTCTAATTTCAAATATCGAAAAGGAGGACATGTAGGAGGACACTTTGGAGGACAGAACTTACAAAAAGAGGACGGTTGGTCACCTCTGTAATGTGCGTGCTCAAAAACAGAAGTCCGCCATTGAGAATGTTTCCAAGTTTCTTTAATCATAATTTTATACCCTAATTCCTTAAGAACACTGAAAACATAAAAACCCATATAAAAGTGGGATTTATTTACCAATAGGGAATAAAGTCTAATCTCCGGGACGTATAAGGCCATTAGAACCGAAAGGGTTAACGTAGCACGAGGGCTATAACATTTCTACAGGTTTTATTATTAACTCTATCGATACGGGGGCGTCCCAAACGTCCCTTCAAGCAAAAGACGGCGGTTGGCCCAAAGTCCTAATATAACTCCGAAATTTCCACACCCTATCGTTAAGTGCGATTGATTTCACACCCGCGGATAGCGCCTTCTTCTTTAGAATGGCCCACCCATATGGGTTTGGGGGAAAGCAGTGTTTTATTAGAATTCGGACAGTGCCAGCTTTCATTGTGGTTTTTGAAGGGAAAAGTGAATTTCTCTCATCTTTGAAAGAGGAACTCGGGCGTTCCCGTATTTTGAGGTCCCTCTATTCCAATGGTGTTAGAAATCAGAGGGTTAATATCGCATTTGTCGACAGGCGTGAACCATACTGTTACAAACTTGGAAAGTCGCTTCCCAGCAATGTGAGTCTTATGGTTGGAAAGAGAGTTTTACAGGGTTAGCATGGAGTGACCTCAGCGACTGTTCCGGGACCCCTGACCTTAGCGACGAACTTGGCGACCTTGGCGACAAATAGACGATTCCAGAAAATGCAACCCTTTTCTCAATATTTCTATTAGGAAAGGGAATACACGAAAAAACTCCATGTGACGTCACGGCCTAGCGGAGAGCGTATTTAAGGACGGCGCACAGTGTGTAATTTCGGTCATCTAGGTGGAAAAAATTAAAATTTCGACCTCTTTAGAAATTATTAATCGCTATATATTTTGATAGCAAAATATCCGTTGCATATGAAAATGGGTTTAGTTTTTCAGGGGGGCTATTATACCAGTCCCAATAGGCGCGATCTTGCACCTGCCGCGCTGAGTCCTAACTGCCAGTTCTCTGAGCAGAGAATTCGTTAACGTTGCGTTCGAGAACTACTGTTTCAAAATATTTTTTATTTTCACACCTACATTTCTACAGTATTTTCTATCCATCAGTGTCTTTTTTGTTTGAAGAACAGAGTTTATTGCCGTAAAACAGCCTCTAAAAGTGGTGAGTCATTTTTTTTGCAGTGCGAAAGCGAAGCCATAAGTTTATGTAAAGTTTTAGTTTAGAGTACCACCGAGTACCACTTGGAGGTTGTGTAGTCATCAAAGATAGAACATTTATAAGTCTACATATTAAAAAATATCTTGCGAAAACTTACGATTTATTTATTTTTTTTTTATCCTTTTCTGAAGAATAGCACATTCAATTTCTCGGAGACAGCTTATCGAAGTATGGATGAAAAACCCGAAATGTTCAAAAGTAGATGCATTGATTGCGTTTATTATGTAAGAACTTGGAACTCTTTCGAATTCGGAAAGTGCTGTGATAAGCTTGAAGAACAAGTGCTTGTGTTAATGGTAGATAATGGTTTGTCCACTCGTCAATACCAACGAATACTTGAGCATGCTGAAAATCTAAATTGCAAATTGTATCATTCCTATTATAAAGTTAAAGAAGCCAAGCAGGTATATTGTCCTCACAGTATTAGTATGACAGAAACATCAGCAGAAATAACTTTGCAGACACTCGTTGACCACACTGTTTCACGTATTTGTCACATCGAATTTGTTATTGAAAAATTACGTTTGTCCACAAATAATGCTTTTGAAGTTATTATGAAATGAGGATGTGATGGATCCGAACAAAATCGATATAAACAAAAGTTTTCTGAGGAAAATTTCAGTGACGAAAGCCTTTTCAGCATTTGTGTAGTTCCACTTCAAATTCATAGACGGTAGGTAAAGACGATTCCAAAAGTGTAATTTGGAAAAACCCAGTTCCGTCTTCGACTAAGTACTATCGACCTATTAAATTTATTTTTGCCAAAGAATCAACAGATTTGATTACTACAAAAGTTGAAGAAATAAAACACCAAATAAAGGAACTCGAACCGACGAAAATGTTCTTTGATGATTTGGAAATTTCTGTAACGCCAACTCTGATATTTTGTATAGTCGTCGGAAAAGTTTGTATTGCTGTATCATCGTGTCGATCCACCGAAACATGTTACTTGTGTGGACGAACCCCAATGAAATGAACAAATTACGTGTCATCCCCAAAAAAGAAATCAGTAAAGAATTTCTGCCGTTTGTCATATCACCTCTGCACTCTTGGATAAGGCTAATGGAATGCCTTTTTCATATTTCATATAGGCTAAAAATTAAAACATGGCAAGCACGAAGAGCTGAAAAAAAGAAAAAGTATCTATGAAAAAGGAAGTTTAAGAGAGATTTAGACGAGAATTAAGTCTTTTAGTTCACATGTCAAAGCAAAAAAGTGGAACACAAATGACGGCAACACTGCCCGCAAATTTTTCAGACATCCTGAGAAAACAACAGAGATAACTGAGTAGAGTTCAACTTGATCAAGAGTTTGGGAATTATTCTCGAGTGCATAAGCTGTAACATGTAAATCAATTTAGAGAAATTCGCAGAATTTACGAGAGTGACACAAGACATATACCTCCGAAACTACAGTTGGTATCCAATGCCTATAAGTCTACATAAAATTTTATTTAACGGGAGAGACATAATTGAAGCGTGTATTCTTCCGATTGGATCATACTTTGAAGAAGCCCAGGAGGCAAGAAATAAACGCAATAGGCAATATAGGGAACTATTCACAAGGAAGTGATCCAGGATAAACAAAAATACAGATTTACTACATAGATTGCTCATCATTTCCGATCGCTATATAGCAAATTTACGGGCAGCTCTAAAATCCAAAAAACGGAAAAATGGATCGAGAAATAAAAAAATTGTTAGAATGATGCTTATCAGATAAGGAAGATTCCGTCATCGTGTCTGAGGACTGATCAGAAGAGAGCAGTAGCTCAGAATGAAAACATGCTTATCTATTATTCCAACGCGCGTGAAACACTTTTGTGCGAGTGTTTTCACTCAAAATCAATTTTAAAAAAGTTTTTTTCCACTTTTCTGCTTATATTTTTAGCTCGATTTTCTTAAATATTTACTATTACATATTAAGAAAATATAATATTTTATCTGAGAAAATACATTCACTTTTTATTTTTTCTATTTCTAGAACACCAGTGTTTCTCATATAACATGTTTCCATGTATACAGTATCTCTTCCTTGTAATGAAGCTAATATTTATGTTATTGTGAAAACGTTTTTAAAATTTCTCATATAAGTTGTTCAGTTAAACAGATTTGTATGTTATTAGCAGTATTTATCCTAAAAACCGAACAATCAACTTTTGTTTTTGAAATATTAATTTTTTCTACCTAGATTGTCTAAATTACACACTGTGCGGAGCCTGGATCGGAGGAGAGGGTGTTGATCCATTGGGAACGACTTGAGAGCTTCGTCCGCTGTGCGAGCTAGGAAGCTGGTGAGCTGAGCGCTATTGCAAGCGCAGTTATTGTCGTTACTAGTTATTTGCTGACTGTTTGTGTTCTTAGATATCAAAGTGCTGAACTGTCATTACCTGTGAATTGTTGTCTGTTTATATTGGTAATCTGTGCAAGAACTATTGTTTCCTGTACCTGTGCTACGTGTTTTCCTGCACATTTATAAATAAACCTTCATTCTCCATTATCCTGCGTGTTGTACTGTTTACACCAAACACCCACAGTAAGACTTTTGCAACAATATGCTTGTAGGTGACGAATCCAGCCAAAATAAGTAATGAGAAAAAAATAATAAATAATGCTTTTATATAGAGTATTTAGTGAAAAACAAACAGAATTTCTGATCTAACGGCAACACAAAATTACGAAATCTATTCCAATAGCATTAATTATTTTCGGACGAGAAAATAAATCGATTGCGAAGTATATTAATCGTCCCAAAATATCAAATAAAAAATTTAATTATTTTTAGTAAACGAGTTTCTAAATTAAGTATTAGTTTAATTCTTTGAGAGTTTCATTACAATCAAAAATTCGATTTGAATGTGCGCTGAAAAATCTCGTAATTTCGATTTATTTTACTCTAAACAGACTGGAATTTGAGTTAAATTCAGCTTTTGAGAAGTCGAATCAACAAGGATATAAAATTAACAATGAAATCAAATCATAACAAAATTATCGAAAAATTTTGATAGAATTTTCGTCTTAAAAACTGAACATTTCTTTTTAAAAGTATGTTGATGGAACTTAGATTGGAAATGCGCTGTTATTCAAACATAAATAAACGGAATTATGGAGGCTAATGCTATTGAATAAGATAAAAAAGATTCGCCATTTTGATATGATCTTCTAAGGAAATGAGTAAGAGAGAATCATTTAAACTTTTTATTATTCTTTTAACAGCTATAAAAGGTAGGTTGGGGGTCTTTTCCATCATTTTTCCTAGCAGAAATTCTTTCTTTTCAAAATGGGAGCAATTTTCTTTCGTCATAATCTTCTCTAAATATGATAATATTAGAAAATGCTCATAGTTTGTTTGTTTTTGGTGAACTTATATTAATTCGCATCCTTGATTGGTTTATGAGTCTTCTATTTTCGGAAACCGAAATGTAATTTGGAAACAGTTTTTTGCCTTTTGGAAAGCAAAACTATATTACCGCACGCTTTTACTTTGGGCTCGGTTGAGTTGAGTTGAGTTTAATTTAGTTGAGTTGAGTTTAATTTAGTTGAATTGAGTTTAATTTAGTTGAGTTGAGTTGAGTTTAATTTAGTTGAATTGAGTTTAATTTAGTTGAGTTGAGTTTAATTTAGTTGAGTTGAGATGAGTTGAGTTTAATTTAGTTGAGTTGAGATGAGTTGAGTTGAGTTTTATTAACTTCCCGTTTTGACCTGTTCTCTGCAGGCGATGCCCCGGGCGCCAGATTTAGGGAGCACCATGGAGTCAAAACATAACTGAGTTTGTATTATTTTTAAAGAAAATGCTAGGCCACTGATGACGACTGGGGTGGAAAATCATATTATGCTCCTAACGCCACTTACCCTCGCCACGCCACTGGTCTTGTTTACCAAATGTTAAAAGTCGTTCCAGTCGATCAACACACTACACAAAACTCTCTTCCCAACCGTAAGACTGACATTGCCGAGAAGCGACATTCTGTGTTCGTAACAATATGTATCATGAGATTTCTGTTATCCGTGTATTCGGTTGAGGCGATTAATCGATGTTGTACTATAATTGGATTTACACTGATTTATATGGAAATAATTGCCTTCGTTTTCGTCGGTATCGGATTTCGCCGAAAACCGAAGTACCATTACTGTAACTACTAAACGGAAGTAACTTATAAACGGAATAACTTTTTTTAATTTTTTTATTTTGATCTATTGAACGATGTTTCCAACTCTTAAATTGTATTTCAAGTATCGAACTGGGTTCCAGTTGTATAAAAAATACATATTATGGAGTAGTCTATTTTTACAGCAATATAATGTTCATGAAACCCTTTCTTACTTTTATCTAAATTGATGTACTAGCATGCATTTTGTACAGTTGTGTGTTCCCGTTGACAGTGCGGTATTTTAAAGTTTTTAGTACTTAATTTTCAGTTAATCGATTAATTTCACTTAAATTTTGATTCCATATGAGAGGCGCCATCTAGTGGTGAATTTGAGAAAAAAATGTTTTAATCATTCTGTAATGCAGTAGAACCCCGGAAATCCGAACCCAGGTAATCCTAACAACTTTTTTTAATTTTCCGAAACTTTTTCACTGAAAAATGAAAGAAAAATAACACCTACGAATCAGCAACAAAGCTAATGTTTATTCCCTAACTTATAAAAGAAGTGTTTGAAGTGGTCTTGAACCCTTAAGTCTCGCGCCCGTCATATTGACGTTCATCGAATTATCGCATTCTTAGGCTCATACACTAAAATTTAATCATTAATTAGCTTTATAATTTGACACAAAAATTCAGTCGATAAGCATCTGAAGTATTCTATGCCTTCTTAGATGAATGAAAATAACATCCCCTTGCCGAAGCAAGAGGGGTCATCTTATACGGCTCTTAAGAGGTTAAGAATGAATACAGCACCTTAATTAATAGAAAAAAACTCAGAAATATTTCTTTTACCCTCAACTTGTTTGCCACTGTACCGTGTGAATCGCCGCGTGCTCTTTCCGTACCCTTTCACAGAGCACCCAGAGTCAATACTCTTCTGCATTTGGTATATCAAGAGTATTTCACCGAATTCCCCAGAATCCGAACAGAGGTCAATCCCAATTAGTTCGGATTCTTGGGGTTCTACTGTATCTCTACTACTAATAAAGATGCATGTCTGTGTGTGTGTTTGTGTCTGTCTGTCTGTTGGCGGTGTACAGAACAGACCGTAGAACATAGAGCTACCAAATTTGGCACAGATATACTTTGGATGCTGAAGATGTGCACCTCGGAGCCGTTTTTATGAAATTTTGATTCAAATTTAAATTATTTAAAAATTAAACCTAATTTCGCCGTTTCTTGACAATAACTTCTGAATGAATTGATGGACAAAACAAGTTTTTATGTCATTTTAAAGAACAAAAAAATTATCTTTCCAATGATATCAGTTTTATTATTGTGCAAAATTTTATGTAATTTTTATAAATATTTAAAGTCATCAGAATCTTATAGTTATTTGGGTGCGAGAGTAAGTAGGAGGGGCCAAAGAGATGTTTATCAACGTCACATTCTCGGCGCGGAACATCAAAACAAACTTACGATCGATGAATGCTTTGCCTAAACCATAGGTTATGAATGGTAAATTAGCTAAATAATAATTAGTTCTTTTTGTTAGAATCATATTATTAGCAATTTGTTTCTTAACAGTTTATAGATAATAAATTTATTAGTGTGTGTGTGTTTTAAAGTTGAAAGATTTTAAAACATTTGTGTGTATGTGTGTCATTGTGTTTAAAATTATAATGTAAAAACATTTTAGCCAATATTTTAATGTTATACTGTGGCTATTGAAAGGTAATGTATGTTTTTGAAGTTTACTTCGTATGTTTTATTCCGCAGAGAGAATGATTAATCATATGTATGCATGTTTTAATACACAGAAAGTAGTAATTATTCTAGCATGTAAATTTTGTTTTGTACTGAGAATTATAATTATTCCTAAGATACATACAATTTTAGCTTAGAATTTCACATTAGCTATTAAATTAAATTTTTGTTTTTAACGTTTATAGATACTAAATAAAGATTTTACAACCTTTGTCTGTATGTGTTTCTTAGTGTTTAAAACCATAATGTTATGGGATACTGATAGATACTACCTTCGAATGTTGTTGTTAGATAAATCTGGTGCAGTGGGTTTTGATGATTTAAAAACTGTTATTAGAATATTGTGCGAGACTGCACATTCATTTGCACTAGCGAAAAACAGCATCTGAGTGAGTTTACACAGTTAATTTGAACAGAAAAATTTAATATTTATGTGAAATAAGAATAAAAAGGGAGAAAGACCTCAAACTTGCTTCTTCGTTACAAAGTAATGTGGCAAGAAATCCCTGTGATTGAGTACCTTACTAATAAAATAGGTGTGATGCACCCATATAAGAGGCAAACGAAAATGAATGTCTGGAAGGTGTGAAGCTTTTTAGACTACTTACATTGAAATAAATATTTAAAATTTTTAGATAGGGTCAAAAATCAACAAATCGGCATGAAAATTTGCAAATATCCAGAATATGCCTGTTTTCAAGTAATATCACCCTTAAAAAATGAGTGAAAGCGAAAAACAGCTTCAGAGTGAGATTACACAGATAATTTGAAAAGAAAATTTAAGATTTATGTGAAATATAAGGATAAAAAGAGGGAAAGAAGTGACGTGGCAAGAAATCCTATGTAACTAAAGTTTACTTTTCATATTTTATTCCACAGAGATAATGATTAATCAGATGTATGCATGTTTTATAGGTGCTTAATTTTTTTTTATACATGGGTGCATAAATTTTTTTAAACACAGAGAGCAGTAATTATCCTAGCATATATATTTTGTTTTGCACCGAGAATGATATGGATTTTTTGAGTTTTAATACTTAACAGATATGAAGTTACTTTGGGTGGAGAGAATAACTATTATCCAAACCATATACCTGTTTTAGTTCATTTTTTATCATTTGCTATTATTTGATAATTTGCGTTTTTATAGTTTATACATATTCAGTTTCTTAGTGTGTGTCTGTTGTTTTGTTATGCACAGAATAATTATTCCAGATTTGGGTTTTTTTCATGCATTTCAATTCAATATTTTTTTTAATATATAAATGGTTGTTTTTATTGACTAGATTCAAATGGTTATCATGAATTCATTTTTGTGTTTCATAAAATGTAAGCAATTCTTTTTTTTTTTACAAAAAAAAAAAAAAAAAA